>JAXCGZ010019378.1:0-7500 GCA_037179515.1 Halocaridina rubra | reverse complement strand
GGCAGATTGCATATTCCTAGACTTCCAGAAAGCGTTTGACACTGTTCCACATGGGAGACTTATTAGGAAGCTGCAATCAATGGCTAGAATAGGTGGAAATGTTTTGGAATGGATAAAAACTTACTTAGAAGGATGGGAACAGAGGGTTAGAGTAAGACACTCAGTGTCTGAATGGAGAAGAGTTAGTAGTGGAGTTCCACAGGGTTGAGTTTTAGGGCCACTTTTGTTCCTTTTATATGTAAATGACCTACCAGAGTCTGTAAGTTCATTCATGAATATGTTTGCAGATGATGCAAAGATTGTGAAGAAAGTAAAAAAAAACGAGAACAATGGTAGAGAACTTCAGGAGGATCTAAATAATCTGCATGAGTGGTCAGAAAAGTGGCTAATGAAATTCAATACTTCAAAATGTAAGATAATGAGAATGGGTACAAGTGCAAGAAGGCCCAAGCTTGACTACTCGGTGGCTGGAGTACAACTTCAAGAGACAGAACATGAAAGAGATCTAAGAGTAAACATACTGGCAGATTTGTCTCCAGAAATACATATAAATGGCATAGTAAGGGCAGCATATGCATTCTTATCAAATGTAAGAGTAGCCTTCAGGCACATGGACAAGGAAATGTTCAGAAATATTTATGTAACCTATGTGAGGCCAAAACTCGAATATGCAGCCCCCTTTTGGAATCCGCACTTGAAAAAGCACATAGCTAAGCTTGAAAAAGTTCAAAGACATGCCACGAAACTGGTGCCAGAAATACGCAATCTCAGTTATGATGAGAGGCTGAGGGAATTAGACTTACCATCACTCGAAGCTAGAAGAGTGAGGGGGGATATGGTGACAGTCTTTAAATTCCTTCATGGTTATGATAGAGTGGATAGGGATGGATATTTTGATATGGCTGGCTCTAGAACTAGAGGTCATAGTTTGAAGCTTCGTAAGAAAAGTTCTTTGCAGGATGTAAGGAAATACTTTTTCAGTGTAAGAGTAGTTGATAATTGGAATTGGCTAAGCGAGGAGGTAGTTAATGCTATCTCAATACATAGTTTTAAGGACAGGTATGATAAGTATCACTAAGTATAAAATGGAACCGATGAGGAGACGGGAAGATACGAGCTTTGGGCTCTTTCCCGTAAACACAATTAGGTAATCAATTAGGTAATCACATACATACATACATACATATATATATATATATATATATATATATATATATATATATATATATATATATATATATATAAATATATATATATATATATATATATATATATATATATATATATATATATATATATATATATATATATATATATATATATATATATATATGTATGTATATATATTTATATACATATTTTTATATATATATATATATATATATATATATATATATATATATATATATATATATATATATATATATATATATATATATATATATATATATATATATATATATATATATATATATATATATATATATATATATATATATATATATATATATATATATATATATATATATATATTTATATATATATATATATATATATATATATATATATATATATATATATATATATATATATATATATATATATATATATATATATATATATATATATATAAATAAATGAGGGCATAGAATTATAGAGGACCGCATAACTTACTCAAGTCTAAAGACCATGGCTAAAATATCTTGTTTGAAGAGAACGAAGAGAAAGAGCTTCTCTAAGTAGCCTTTATCGTCAAACTAATTTATTTAGCCTTTGAAAGCTCGTAAACCAAGCCAAAATGGAACTTGCTGATATAGTTTTATGGCGAAGAGATCTGTTTTCTTGATAGGAGAGGGCCTCTTTATACTTTCTCTTTTAGCAATATTTTAGAGGCATGATGTCTTTAAGCTTGTGTGAATTCATATATATATATATATATATATATATATATATATATATATATATATATATATATATATATATATATATATATATATATATATACTATATATATATATATATATATATATATATATATATATATATATATATATATATATATATATATATATATATATATATATATATATATATATATATATATATTTATATATACATATATATATATATATATATATATATATATATATATATATATATATATATATATATATATATATATATATATATATATATATATATATATATATATATATATATATATATATATATATATATATATATATATATATATATATATATATATATATATATATATATATATATATATATATATATATATATATATATATATATATATATATATATATATATATATATTTATATATATATATATATATATATATATATATATATATATATATATATATATATATATATATATATATATATATATATATATATATATATATATATATATATATATATATATATATATATATATATATATATATATATATATATATATATATATATATATATATATATATATATATATATATATATATATATATATATATATATATATATATATATATATATATATATATATATATATATATATGGGGAGGGCACAACATCAAAAAATAGACTCACCGTATTCCCTGCGTGTCGTAAAAGGCGACTAAAAGTGGACGGGGCTGGGGGACTAGGAATCCCCCCATTGTATCAACCTCCTACGAGACGTTAAAGAGAAAGGGGAGTAGAGGGGAGAATAACTTCTCCCCAAACTCTAGTTTTGGGGTGTCTAAATGTGCGTGGTTGTAGTATGATAGAGAGCAAAAGATGTGAGATTGGATATTTGTTTGGTAGGAGGAAGATGTATGTATTGGCATTGTGTGAGACAAAGATGAATGGAAAAGGAGAAGTGGCATTTGGTGATGTGAAACGTAGGGTGTCTGGGGTTGAAAGGGGGAGAGCGAGAGAAGGTGTGGCATTATTGCTGAGTGAATGGATGGTAAATCAGGTAGTGAAATGGAAAGAAGTGTCATCTAGGCTGATGTGGGTGAGGGCTAGGATAGGAAGGGAATGTTGGGCTTTTGTTAGTGCGTATGGGCCAGGATGTGGGAGAAGTGGGGAAGAGCGGAATGAATTCTGGAATGAGTTAACTAGATGTGTGGATGGTCTGAGTAGAAGGAACTATGTAGTTGTGTTGGGTGACTTGAATGCCAGAGTGGGTGATGGAGAGATAGAAGGTGTTGTAGGAAAGTATGGGGTACCAGGTGGGAATGAGAGTGGCAAGAGACTGTTAGATATGTGTGTGGAGCAAGAGTTGGTGATAGGTAATAGTTTATTTAAGAAGAAGTTAATAAATAAGTATACATGGATGAGAGTGGCAAATGGAAGAGTGAAAGAAAGAGCATTGATGGATTATGTGTTGGTAGCAAAGAGCATGGTTGGTAGAGTGAAAGATGTTCATGCATTCAGGGGTGTGGCTGCTGGGTTGTCTGATCATTTTTTGGTTGAAGCAAAAGTGGTAGTAGCAAAAGAGTGGGGAAATAGTGTGGGGGGATGTAGAAGGGAAATAGTGAAGGTGGAAGAATTGAGAAAGCCAGAGAAGAGACAGGAATATCAGGACAGGTTGAGAGTGGCATATGACAGGGTGAAAGAAAGAGAAGTTGGGGAGTTATGTGAGGAATGGGGGTTGATGAAAGAATGTTTTGTGGGACATGCAAGTGATGTGTGTGGAAAGAGGTTTGTTGGAGGTGGCACGAGGAGGGACAGCGAGTGGTGGAATGAAAGGGTGAAAATGAAGGTGGAAGAGAAAAAGAGGGCTTTTGAGGAATGGCTGCAGTGTAAAAGTAGGGAGAAGTATGAAAGATATAGGGAGAAAAATGTGGAAACCAAGTGGAAGGTAGAGGAAGAGAAGAGGTTGGCAAATATTAGGTGGGGACAGGATTTTAGCAGGTCATATGAGGAGAATAAAAAGAAGTTTTGGAAAGAAGTGAAGAGAGTAAGGAAGGGTGGATCGAGGATGGAAGAGACAGTGAAAGATGTGAATGGACAGATGTTATGAGGGAACAATGCAAGGAAAAGATGGGCAGAATATTTTGAGTGCTTGCTGAATGTTTAGGAAGATAGAGAGTCAGCTATAGTGGCAGTGGGGGGGTGTTCAGGTGCCAGTAATGGGAGATGAAAATGAGAGAGAGATTACCATAGAGGAGGTGAAAAGGGCACTGTATGAAGTGAAAGCAGGTAAAGCACCTGGAATGGATGGTGTGAGAGCGGAGATGTTGAAAGAAGGGGGTGTGACTGCATTGGAATGGTTAGTGAGAGTGTTTAATATATGCTTTATGTTGTCATTGGTGCCAGTGGAATGGGTGATTGCTTGTTTAGTGCCCTTATACAAAGGTAAGGGAGATATGTATGAATGCAGTAGGAAAAGTGTATGGTAGGATACTGGTTAATAGGATTAGGGATAAGATAGAATATGTGATCGCAGAAGTGCAGAGTGGTTTTAGGAGAGGTAGAGGTTGTATAGATCAGATTTTTTATAGTTAGGCAGTTATGTGAGAAATATTTAGCAAAGGGTAAGGATGTGTATTTTGCATTTTTGGATCTGGAGAAAGCATATGATAGAGTTGATAGAGAGGCTATGTGGAATGTTTTGAGATTATATGGAATTAATGGTAAATTGTTGCATGCAGTGAAGAGTTTGTATGAGGGCAGTAGAGCTTGTGTTAGGGTAGGGAATGAAGTGAGTGAGTGGTTTCCAGTGAGTGTGGGACTGAGACAGGGATGTGTGATGTCATCATGGCTGTTCAATTTGTATATTGATGGAGTTGTAAGAGAGGTGAATGAGCGAGTGCGAGATCGAGGATTGAGAATGGTAGATGGGGATGATAACGAGTGGGAGCTGAATCAGTTGCTGTTTGCAGATGATACTGTGGTGGTGGCAGATTCAGAGGAAAAGCTGTGTCAGTTAGTGTCAGAATTTGGAATGGTGCGTGAGAGAAGGAAGTTGAAAGTGAATGTGGGAAAGAATAAGGTTATGAGGTGTACAAGAAATGAGGATGGCGCTGGATTGAATGTTATGTTGAATGGAGATACACTTGAGGAGGTTAATCAGTTTAAGTATTTAGGCTCGGTTATAGCTGCAAATGGTGGAGTGGAAGCAGATGTGTGTCACAGAGTGAATGAAGGATGTAAAGTGTTGAGTGCTTTGAAAGGAGTGATGAAGAATAGAGGGTTGGAAATGAATGTTAAGAAAGTTTTGTATGGGAAAGAGGTTGTGCCAACTGTGATGTATGGATCAAAGTTATGGGGTATGAAAGTAAGTGAGAGACGGAAACTAAATGTGTTTGAAATGAAATGCCTGAGGTGTATGATTGGTGTATCTCGATTGGATAGGGTTAGGAATGAAGTGGTGAGAGCAAGAACGGCTGTGAGGAGAGAAATTGCAGCCAGAGTAGATATGAATGTTCTGAGATGGTTTGGCCATGTGAAAGGATGGATGATGAAAGGCTGCTGAAAAAGGTGATGAATGCGAGAGTTGATGGGAGAAATACTAGAGGGAGGCCTAGGTTTGGATGGATGGATGGAGTAAGGAGAGCCCTGAATGATAGGAGGATGGATGTAAGGGAAGCAAGCGAGCGCGCTAAGAATAGGAATGAGTGGTGAGCGATTGTGACACAGCTCTGATGGGCATCTGCTGTTGCCACGGGGTTGCATCTTACAGAGGTAGCCCTGTGGTAGGGGCAGTAGGAGGAGTTGGCAGTGTTGAAGCGACACAGGTTGTGGAAGAGCCGGGAGGATGGGCTGTGGCACCAAAGCAGTGCCATCTGAACGGTCGCTAGATCCCTCGTCATTGCCCATAGAGCAAAGTAATCCCCCTATTTGTTTTCCTTTCTTGATGTCGGCTACCCCCCAATTAAAGGGGGAAACAGCCAAGGTATATATATATATATATATATATATATATATATATATATATATATATATATATATATATATATATATATATATATATATATATATATATATATATATATATATATATATATATATATATATATATATAAATATATATATATATATATATATATATATATATATATATATATATATATATATATATATATATATATATATATATATATGAAAAAAAACACATCTATAATCAAAAAGCAAAAAAGCATGTCTTTAATCTTTAACTCCTTCACTAAGCCTGAGAAATTCAACCATTTGCCTTAACAAATATATCGAAATCTCATTTGGTATTACATTCCATCTCCTTTCTCTTTCTTAAGGGAAAATGCCACAGTAATAACCAATGGTAAGCATTGCCCCGCAAGTACAGAGAATTTGAAGCTCTATATGCATTGATTTGCTTATGTGCAAGATTTTGTGTGCGTGTGTGTGTGTATGTTTGCATGTGTGTGTTTGAATGTGTGTGTGTTGTTTATAGTAATTTTAAATAAAAAAGATAAGAATAAACTGTATCTCTAATTCATTCGATTATTTAGTATTAGAGTAAGTTCAGTTTATAATAACGATATGTATGTATGTATGTATGTATGTATGTATGTATGTATGTATGTATGTATGTATGTATGTATGTATGTATGTATGTATGTATGTATGTATGTATGTATGTATATAAACACAATGTACCATTATGAATAAAAAGATTTCGGTTCTTTATAGTAATTACCGCACCTCAGTATCAGTAATCTTTTATATTTTATCCTAACCTATCGTAAGCTTATCTGATGAACCCTAATCATCATGTCATATCTTTTAAAATGTGGATTAATAATGAAATAAACTATATGCAATGAGCACCATGATATCTTGAGAGTCATACATTATTATTTTATCAAAATAAGATTAATAACTAATTAGGCACTTTATGAACGTTAATCCCAGATGAAGCACCTGTGTTCAAAATATGATGTTATCTTAGATTAGGTAAGGTTAACCTAGCCTTACTTAACCTAATCTAACCTAGCCTTACCTAACCTAAGGCAAGTTTATAAGTGCTATTTACTGTAAAGTTTTGAGTTCAGCTTCAATCTAAATTTAGGTACTTGTTTTAGCCTCAGTCTCAAATTAAATACCTAAAAATGACACAAGGTGCCTGATCTGTGACTGAGCCGACGTACTGAAGCGAAATATATAACCATTGAATTTAATAACATCGTGCTGAGAACACAAGTCCCAATTTGTCTGTGTCCACCCCCATTCAAATGGGGCTTAATATTGACATAAAAACAGCATATATAATTGTGTATCAATAATCATGATGTATGCAGGCTTGAATTGATGATAAGCTGAAGTTAGGTTGGGTTAAGTTAGATTTGGTTAGGTTAGGTTAAATAAGGTAAAATTTCAAATGGCCACGCGGACGCTGAGATAAACTGCATGCTTTGAGAGCGTCAGGCATTCCAGAGATTTTTATTTTCTTATTTTTCAAACAAATTCTTGTCATGTTCTACGGGCTAAACGGTTGCCAAAAATTCAGTCTATTTTATATAATAT
>JAXCGZ010019377.1:35000-57500 GCA_037179515.1 Halocaridina rubra | reverse complement strand
GGAATTAGACTTACCATCACTGGAAGCTAGAAGAGTGAGGGGGGATATGGTGACAGTCTTTAAATTCCTTCATGATTATGACAGAGTGGATAGGGATCGATATTTTGATATGGCTGGCTCTAGAACTAGAGGTCATAGTTTGAAGCTTGGTAAGAAAACTTCTTTGCAGGATGTAAGGAAATACTTTTTCAGTGTAAGAGTAGTTGATAATTAGAATTGGCTAAGCGAGGAGGTAGTTAATGCTATCTCAATCCATAGTTTTAAAGAGAGGTATGATAAGTATCAATAAGTATAAAATGGAAGCGATGAGGAGACGGGAAGATACGAGCTTTGGGCTCTTTCCCGTAAGCACAATTAGGTAATCACACACACACACACACACACACACACACACACACACACACACACACACACACACATATATATATATATATATATATATATATATATATATATATATATATATATATATATATATATAATGTGAGAAGCTTCGTAAGAAAACTTCTTTGCAGGATGTAAGGAAATCCTTTTTCAGTGTAAGAGTAGTTGATAATTGGAATTGGCTAAGCGAGGAGGTAGTTAATGCTATCTCAATCCATAGTTTTAAGGAGAGGTATGATAAGTATCACTAAGTATAAAATGGAAGCGATGAGGAGACGGGAAGATACGAGCTTTGGGCTCTTTCCCGTAAACACAATTAGGTAATCACACACACACACACACACACACACACACACACACACACACACACACACACACACACACACACACACATATATATATATATATATATATATATATATATATATATATATATATATATATATATATATATAATGTGTAAGTGTGCTCATACATAATAGTGGGATAACTACTCTACCAGCTTTTATATGTTAATGATATACTGTATATATATATATATATATATATATATATATATATATATATATATATATATATATATATATATAGATAGATAGATAGATAGATAGATAGATAGATAGATAGATAGATAGATAGATAGATAGATAGATAGATACATAGATAGATAGATAGTGACGTATAGCATATATATATATATATATATATATATATATATATATATATATATATTTATATATATAGATAGATAGATAGATAGATAGATAGATAGATAGGTAGATAGATAGATAGATAGATAGATAGTGACGTATAACTTTAAATGACCGAGTCATAACAGGTATTCTTTTAGCAGAAATGCCATTGAGAGTCATATGTCGACTCTTAAGTACAAATCTTTCTTTTATAAAATCTGTTTTAAGGAAAATATTGCAAATACAGTTTTAACATGAATCTGCTTTTTACTTTCCTTGTAGGAGCTTGAGCTTATGAAGGTACCGTTCCACCACTGACATGACACAATTAATATTGTATTCAAAAGTCGGCAGAACGGATAGAACTACGAAGAACAAGGACGCAACTACCCTTTCCTGCTTTTATCCACGTCATTCTGGTTAACACATGAAATACGAATCACTTAAAGGAGTCAAACTCGAGGTCTTCAGTTTAGATTCCAGTTGCTGATTCACCGAGACACAAAAGGGTAGTGAATATTCGTTTATTATAATTATTAACTCTGAAATTCATATGCTTTCAAGATTCGACATGTCTTGGCACTAGTGCCAAAAAATATCTTAACTGTTTGTTGATGCTGTTATTTGATCTCTTTCTTAATTTCGTCTTCGTTTTCCCTTTACTCTTTCTGATTCCTTTCAATGGCCTTCTCATCCTTAATCCTCTTCTTTTCCTCTTATTTTTCATTATGTTTGCCTCCTTTTATTTCTTTTTCTCTTCTCTCTTTACCGTCTTCTCATATTTCTTGCTATCTACCTTGCCCCCTTCTTTTCATTTTTACCCTCCTCAACCTTTTGCGTCATATGCTCCTTCTCCTCCTTTACAATTTTCTATACATAAATCTTTATTTTTTATTTTAGTTTCCTCCTCGTATGCTCATTTTCCTCCTCCCCTTCGTGTCCTCTTCTTCCACCTTATTAGTTTTCTTCTTGCTCTCCTCTTCCTCATCCTTTAGTTTCTTGTCCTCCTCCTTCACCTTCTTTACCATTCTTTATACCAACATCCTCTACTTTTTTCCATTATCCCCATTCAACCATTTCTTGTCCTTCTCCTTCTTGTCCTCTTTCTCTACATTTTTATTTTCTTTCTGTCCTCCTTTTTCTCTTGCCCATCTCCTCTTTCTCGACCATCTTATATACCTACATTCCCTACCCTCTTCTCATCTACCCTCCTACCCCCTTCTCCAGATCCTCTTTTAACTTTCTCTTTCCGAGTATTCAGAATCCTTGACGTCATAAAAAATAAATAAATAAATAAAAATTAAAACTGAAAAAGTAAAGTACTTTTTATAAGCTTCTTGGAATTATTTTGCTTACAGCACCTGCTCCACAGTAGGAAAGTTTTACATCGTTAAGGATGTTGCTTATTTCTTTTCTTTCCGTTATATCACAATACCTTTAGTTGCTACATTTATCTGTTGCACTTAGTCATGTTGAGAACTATGAAAGGGAGTGTAGTGGCTCTGTTATTTCCCTTGCCCCTTTCAATTCAGCAGGCATACTAAGTACAACTTCAGATATGGTAGAGCAATGTCGTACCCATCTGCCTTGACACAACAGTAGTAGCGTCTATTAGCCCCTTGCCCTTTCTAACTTAGCAGGCATACTGACCACAGCTATGGATGTGGTAGTGCATTGGTGGATCCATATGCTAGCATAGTGATTACTAGTGAAGAACAGGAAAATCGACTAGTGTTCCCATGCCTCTTCCAAACTCAGCAGGTATATTAAGTTCATCTTTGAATATGACAATGCATAGTTTAAATCATCTACTACAGCTGTTAGAAAGGGACAGCAGTGGAATTTGATACCTCCTGGTTTCCTTCACCTCAGTAGGAATACTGAGTCATACATACATCTTTGGATATGGATGTGCATATATAGAAATATCTGCTTGACGTCAGCTGCAAGCGAGGACAGTAGCGGCGTAAATCGTCTCCTAGCCCCGCAAACTCATCAGATATCAGGAGTACACCAAAGGGAGAGGTATATACCTTGACAAACCATCTTCTGCTATAGTAGCTGCTACTCCTACTGCTTTTGCTCTCGTTTTTACTATGACATATATGTTGTATAGTTGTCTGTTCAGTGTAGGTACTTGTACAAATACTGCCATTTCTGCGAAAATAAGATGTAAATGCTATCTACAGAGAATTCTGTTCTTACAATAATAATAATAATAATAATAATAATAATAATAATAATAATAATAATAATAATAATAATAATAATAATAATAATAAAAATAATAATAATAATAATAATAATAATAACAATAATAATAATAATTATTATTATTATTACTATTATTATTATCATTATTATTATTATTATTATTATTATTATTATTATTGTTATTATTATTATTATTATTATTATTATTATTATTATTATTATTATTATTATTATTATTATTATTATTATTATTACTATGTTTATCGTCGTCAACATTATCATCATCATCATCATCACTATCATAAGTAAAACGCTTACAGCGGGAGAAGTATATCCTGAATATTTGCTGTAAAGTAAGGATTTATTACACTAAATCATGAAAGGGTTGTATCTCAATAAACTCTAGTTAGATGGATAACTGAATAAAAGTAATAACGAACTATTACTCAAAGCACTTGCGTTTATCTCTCCACATTAAATCATGTCAAAATATATGAATAAACGACTTTAATCAAGAATTACATGTGCGATGATTAATAATAAAAGTTGAGAGATCCATGGCACGGTGATGCCCTGAGAGATTTCATAGACGTCCTGATTCACTCGCCATTATAATCCCTCCAGCTATACAAGCTGTGACTTTTTATACTAGACCCGTATATAAATATGGAACTGAAATCAATATGACTCCATAAGAAAGGAACCATTCCCAGAGTGGCCTTCCTGGAAGAAAAAGTAGAATAAAAAAAATTGCGAGATTCCTCATCATATTACAAAAACCTTGTTTAAAGTCATTTCCAAGAAACCGATGAACGTAAACGCACCTCCTTCCTAGATTTACAAAGTGTAAATAAGAAGGTTAACTTACAATGTCAAGCCTTCACCCAGTTATTATTATGGCATTTATGGTCAGTATGTCACACACAAACACCCTATTAACCCTAGCTCAAGGGTTTTCTTCGCCCTTGAACTGGTCTAGAATATTATTTTGGGGTTATGTAGACGCTGAACCCAGCTGCAACTTGATGAGTTCAAGGCAGGTTCTGGCATCCTAAAGCAACTTTGTTGAAGCTCATTTCCTTCTCTACAGAAAAAAAGAAGAAATTATTAATCTCATTGTCTTGAGTGTAGAAACTGTAGTAGCGTCTGTCGTATACTAACAACTGGTACCTGCTAACTCAGCCTGTGTAGTGAGTGAAACATTGACAATGTCTGGGACACTGATAAAACTGATCAAACTATGGGCTCAGGCATGAAAAAAGGTATCATATACCTCTCCTGTAGCACTAGAAACAAAATTATATTTCCAATAAAAAAGAAATACCTAACTTTTTATGGTAATCTGGTAACCCCCCAAAAAATCAGATTACCTGGTATACCTGTGAAGATATGAATATCATCTTTTCCATAACCCTAGAGAGAGAGAGAGAGAGAGAGAGAGAGAGAGAGAGAGAGAGAGAGAGAGAGAGAGAGAGAGAGAGAGAGAGAGAGAGAGAGAGAGAGAGAGAGAAATAGGAAATTTGATGGTAATTACAACTGTCTGCTGACAAGGTATCCACCCTAAGGGCTGGAAGCAACATCAAGTAATCAGAATGAGTTTTCAGTTTTCTTTCTGTCTCTCCCTCTCTCTCCATAATACTTTTTTTTCGCTCTCTCTTTCTCCATAAATATTTTTATATTACTGAAAGTGGTTCTCTACCCAATAAAACATACTTTATGTATACATCATTCAAATATTTCACAAGGAACCAACAAAACTTTTGACTCAAATAAGTTCAGAATTTCATGAGCAATTAGTGCTGCCTAATGTTATCTGCCATTTGTGATATTATCCGTAAAAGGTATTTAAAAGGGGATTATTCATCAGCAAGCCATTTTCTAGAGGTAATTCATCATTTCAATACGTTGGCTAAGACTTTTTTTTATGACTGTGACACTAGGACGGAAAAGAAAAAAAAAAAAAAAAAAAAAAAAAAAAAAAAAAAAATATATATATATATATATATATATATATATATATATATATATATATATATATATATATATATATATATATATATATATATATATATATATAATAATAATAATAATAATAATAATCTGCCCTTATTGGGCCTGAGCACGAAGAAAACATAAAGTAGAAACAGAGATGGGGAAATGTTGTGACTTGTCAGATGTGAGGGATAATAAGAGATGTGTAACAAATATCCAAGAATATTCGGTGTTGATGTAGGCATAGAAAAATAACTGTAATTGAAGGAAGACTTAATATCGATTTGTCCTGGACAGTTCTATCTTAGTCCAACAACAACAACAAAAACCCTCAGATGTAGTATCACAATGGGCGACTGGTGTCATGGGCCAACCTACTACATGTTAAGATTATGTAATTTACCAATTATAGAACGCATGTTATTCTTTCTTAAGCGGTATTTTATGAGTTAATTTATCTGCAATTCATTTTTTTTTTTTGTGTTATTAAGGTATTTTAAGAGTTATCTAATAATACCGGTTTACTAAGACAGTTATTCATAGAATGTTTTCATCATTAAGCCTTTCTGGGACCATTAATCATTTAAGCATATTGCAGGTTCACTTAAAATTTAATATATAAATTATATTCTTCTTAAGCAGAGTATTTCGTAGGAATTATTCATATTTAAGTTCAGTTTATTAAGTCAATAGGCAATTACAAGTATTTTCTAGAGGTTCTTCATCTTTTACAATATTTCTCTCACGTAATCCAATATTCTCTTAGCCATTTTGTGATTATTCCAATCACCTTCTTTCCCATCAATCTTCTTCTAAAGACCATTCAATGCGGCACCCGAGTTCAAGGTCACCAAATGGAAGCTGACCAATCCACGTTCGATACAGGGTCGATATTACTTCAAGCTGGGTTATTGCCCTAAAGGCATGTAACCCTTTTCCTCTTTGGATTGGCCATAGACCATATTATTACCCCTCTATTCATTCAAGAGCCTCTTATTATCTTTACTCTTTCAAGGGCCTCCTAATTTTTCAATAATTCCGAGTGTCATTGATTTTCCCAATTTTTCACTGGCACTCATTATTCTTTCCAGGGCTTTTTATTTCCCAAATTCAAGTCGTGTCCTCTTTTTATCTATATTCTTCCCAGGTTCTCTTATTCTTATATTCTTCATTCTTTCCAGGGTCTCTTATTTCAAAGGGTTTCTTATATTTTATGCTCTTATATTCCTTGCTTTTGCCGGAACGCCTTATTTTCCTTACTCTTCCCAGGACCTCATATTTCCCATATCAATTACCTAAATGTAATATTTTTCCTTTCTTATCTCATCATTAACCCAGGTTCCCACTCAGGAGGTCAGGAGTACAGTTCTTCAAGGTGGCTCACATTGTCACCGGAGGATGAGAAGGAGAAGGAAGTGGCGTCCCTGGCCTAGCATCAAGAAAGAACGTACTCCGTATATATATATATATATATATATATATATATATATATATATATATATATATATATATATATATATATATATATATATATATATATATATATATATATACACACACACACACACACACACACACACACACACAAACAGGCCAATAAAAAACATAGTAAATGCAGAGAAAATTCCTGGCAATAGGTAAAATGATTTACATAACATATTGCATATTATTATGAGTAAAGAAAAAAATCACCTTAGTGCCTTGTTGCATGGCCAGAGCTGCATTTCCCTCGAGTGCATGCATAATAGAAGCCAAATTATATAATGGGGCTGAAGTAAGTTTATCAGAGCCACTATTAGGCGAAGTAGGAGAGGATAACTGGGTCCCTGTATGGTAGGTTCCCATCTTAATACTTATTCAAATGTGTGGCGTCTATTATGAAACAGAAATTTCAAACGTAAATGCTTCGATGAAAGTTAAAATGTAAGTTATGAGGCTCACACGGAAAAACAAACAAACAAACAAACATATATATATATATATAATATATATATATATATATATATATATATATATATATATATATATATATATATATATATATATATATATATATATATAACCAAGCAAGCACATTACATATGTGAAAACATGAATCATCTTTTACCCCGACCGGGACTCGAACCTAGGACTTATAATTACTAAGTCAAGGCGCTACTAACTACACACCACAGAAGGTATAAAAGGAATCCAACCTTATAGCTTATATCTGCTATACTTAGGGATGAGCGCATTCTATCTGAATGCCACTATGTTCATATTACAGATTCCCCAACCTCACTCGTGGCTTCATTTTAGCATTTAATTCAATTCCCAATCTCATTCGGGTCATACAGTAACCAAGCAAGCACATTACATATGTGAAAACATGAATCACTTTTTACCCCGACCGGGACTCGAACCTAGGAATTATAATTACTAAGTCAAGGCGCTACCAACTACACACCACAGAAGGTAAAAAAGGAATCCAACCTTATAGCTTATATCTGCTATACTTAGGGATGAACGCATTCTATCTGAATGCCACTATGTTCATATTACAGATTCCCCAACCTCACTCGTGGCTTCATTTTAGCATTTAATTCAATTCCCAATCTCATTCTGGTCTTACAATAACCAAGCAAGCACATTACATATGTGAAAACATGAATCATTTTTTACCCCGACCGGGACTCGAACCTAGGAATTATAATTACTAAGTCAAGGCGCTACCAACTACACACCACAGAAGGTATAAAAGGAATCCAACCTTATAGCTTATATCTGCTATACTTAGGGATGAACACATTCTATCTGAATGCCACTATGTTCATATTACAGATTCCCCAACCTCACTCGTGGCTACATTTTAGCATTTAATTCAATTCCCAATCTCATTCGGGTCATACAATAACCAAGCAAGCACATTACATATGTGAAAACATGAATCATATTTTTACCCCGACCGGGACTCGAACCTAGGACTTATAATTACTAAGTCAAGGCGCTACCAACTACACACCACAGAAGGTATAAAAGGAATCCAACCCTATAGCTTATATCTGTTATACTTAGGGATGAACGCATTCTATCTGAGTGCCACTATGTTCATATTACAGATTCCCCAACCTCACTCGCGGCTTCATTTTAGCATTTAATTCAATTCCCAATATCATTCGGGTCATACAATAACCAAGCAAGCACATTACATGTGTGAAAACATGAATAATTTTTTACCCCGACCGGGACTCGAACCTAGGACTTATAATTACTAAGTCAAGCCACGAGTGTGGTTGGGGAATCTGTAATATGAACATAGTGGCATTCATATAGAATGCGTTCATCCCTAAGTATAGCAGATATAAGCTATAAGGTTGGATTCCTTTTATACCTTCTGTGGTGTGTAGTTGGTAGCGCCTTGACTTAGTAATTATAAGTCCTAGGTTCGAGTCCCGGTCGGGGTAAAAAAATGATTCATGTTTTCACATATGTAATGTGCTTGTTTGGTTATTGTATGACCCGAATGAGATTGGGAATTGAATTAAATGCTAAAATGAAGCTACGAGTGAGGTTGGGGAATCTGTAATATGAACATAGTGGCATTCAGATGGAATGCATTCATCCCTAAGTATAGCAGATAAAAGCTATAAGGTTGGATTCCTTTTATACCTTCTGTGGTGTGTAGTTGGTAGCGCCTTGACTTAGTAATTATAAGTCCTAGGTTCGAGTCCCGGTTGGGGTAAAATATGATTCATGTTTTCACATATGTAATGTGCTTGCTTGGTTATTGTATGACCCGAATGAGATTGGGAATTGAAATAAATGCTAAAATGAAGCTACGAGTGAGGTTGGGGAATCTGTAATATGAACATAGTGGCATTCAGATAGATTGCGTTCATCCCTAAGTATAGCAGATATAAGCTATAAGGTTGGATTCCTTTTTTACCTTCTGTGGTGTGTAGTTGGTAGCGCCTTGACTTAGTAATTATAAGTCCTAGGTTCGAGTCCCGGTCGGGGTAAAAAATGATTCATATATATATATATATATATATATATATATATATATATATATATATATATATATATATATATATATATATATATATATATATACACACACTAAGTCTAAAATGGAACCGATCAGGAGACGGGAAGATACGAGCTTTGGGCTCTTTCCCGTAAACACAATTAGGTAATCACAATTAGGTAATCACACACACACATACCTGTCACCAAAGTAGGTGTAATTCATGCCAGAGAGAAATGGTTCGATAATGGGTGTAAAAGAGCTAAGGAGTGGAGAGACAAATGCTGGAAAAGGTATAGGAGGAGAAAAAACATAAATGCCTGGCAAACCTACAAAAGAGCAAGAAATGACTACCTAAGTAAAAGGAGAGAGGCAGAGAGAGATTATGAGAGGGACATCACCAGGAAGGCTAAAGAAAATCCCAAGCTTTTCCACAGCTTTATCAGAGGAAAACTGAAGGTAAAAGAACAGGTTTTAAGGCTAAAGACAGCGGATGGAAGCATCACTGAGACGGACGAAGAGATCTGCAAAGAATTGAACAAGGAGTTTCAGTCAGTATTTACAGTAGAAAATACCCCACCCCCTCAGATTGCAGTGATAGAAGCTCAAGGGCCAGTATCAGAGAACATCAACCTTACAGCCACAGAGGTATGCAAAGCGCTGATGGATTTAGATGTTCATAAAGCTACAGGTCCTGATGACATATCCCCTCATGTGCTTAAAAAATGCGCAAGCACAATATCAGTGGCACTAAATATCATATTTAAGGAGTCACTGGAGTCGGGGGAGATTCCAAGATGCTGGAAACAAGCAAATGTGATACCTATCTTCAAAAAGGGAAGGAGGGATACGGCTCTGAACTATAGACCAGTTTCCTTGACCAGCATAGTTTGCAAAGTTATGGAGAAACTACTAAGGAAACATATCTCTCTTCACTTGGAATCCTTCAACTTTTTGTCAGTGAGGCAACATGGCTTCAGAGAAGGAAGATCAACAGTAACAAACTTATTAGAATTTTATGATGAGGTAAGCCAAATCTTACAGGAAAGAGAGGGCTGGGCAGATTGCATATTCCTAGACTTCCAGAAAGCGTTTGACACTGTTCCACATGGGAGACTTATTAGGAAGCTGCAATCAATGGCTAGAATAGGGGGAAATGTTTTGGAATGGATAAAAACTTACTTAGAAGGAAGGGAACAGAGGGTTAGAGTAAGACACTCATTGTCTGAATGGAGAAGAGTTAGTAGTGGAGTTCCACAGGGTTCAGTTTTAGGGCCACTTTTGTTCCTTGTATATGTAAATGACCTACCAGAGTGTGTAAATTCATTCATGAATATGTTTGCAGATGATGCAAAGATTGTGAAGAAAGTAAAAAACGAGAACAATGGTAGAGAACTTCAGGAGGATCTAAATAATCTGCATGAGTGGTCAGAAAAGTGGCTAATGAAATTCAATACCTCAAAATGTAAGGTAATGAGAATGGGTACAAGTGCAAGAAGGCCCAAGCTTGACTACTCGGTGGCTGGAGTACAACTTCAAGAGACAGAAAATGAGAGAGATCTAGGAGTAAACATACTGGCAGATTTGTCTCCAGAAATACATATAAATGGCGTAGTAAGGGCAGCATATGCATTCTTATCAAATGTAAGGGTAGCCTTCAGGCACATGGACAAGGAAATGTTCAGAAATATTTATGTAACCTATGTGAGGCCAAAACTCGAATATGCAGCCCCCTTTTGGAATCCGCACTTGAAAAAGCACATAGCTAAGCTTGAAAAAGTTCAAAGACATGCCACGAAACTGGTGCCAGAAATACGCAATCTCGGTTATGATGAGAGGCTGAGGGAATTAGACTTGCCATCACTCGAAGCTAGAAGAGTAAGGGGGGATATGGTGACAGTCTTTAAATTCCTTCATGGTTATGATAGAGTGGATAGGGATCGATATTTCGATATGGCTGGCTCTAGAACTAGAGGTCATAGTTTGAAGCTTCGTAAGAAAACTTCTTTGCAGGATGTAAGGAAATACTTTCTCAGTGTAAGAGTAGTTGATATTTGGAATTGGCTAAGCGAGGAGGTAGTTAATGCTATCTCAATCCATAGTTTTAAGGACAGGTACGATAAGTATCACTAAGTCTAAAAATGGAACCGATGAGGAGACGGGAAGATACGAGCTTTGGGCTCTTTTCCGTAAACACAATTAGGTAATCACAGAAATTATGGTCGCCGTGGCAAAGTGTTAGCGTCCGCGACTTTTAGGCGTCAAGTCGAGGGTTCGAGGCTCGCCAAGATCTGGAGTTAGCAAAGGAATACACACAGGGTATTAATAACACCTGCCAAAGACATAGTCTTTCGCAAAAAGTAACATCCTATCCCTTAGTCAATGGGAGTCCGTGACGTAAAAAACTACAAAGAAATAAAAAATCAAATAAATATGAACAAGTAAATAAGTAAATTGATAAATATACAAATAATAATAATAATAATAATAATAATAATAATAATAATAATAATAATAATAATAATAATAATAATAATAATAATAATAAGGAAGTTTATGCATTAATATATTTACATTTTCTTACAAAAGCATCGATATACATAGACAAGGGTAAACTAAACAAAATTTAATTTAACTACTAGTCAAATTCTTGAATGAAAAACTAGTATATTGAAATAGTTTTCAGTCGGGAAATTACACACTCATCTTATTTTCTTTATTTTGAAAAATAAAAAATAAAAATTTACCTAGCAATAAATAGTACGAGAAATCGTGATAAAAGCCTCTCGCAACATTCTTGCATGATTCGGTTTTTTACGTCACGGACTCCCTTTTCTACCAACGGCTGGGACAGTTGCCTTCTTGTGAAAGATTTGTTTTGGCAGATGTAATCGTCACCCTAAGTGCATGCCCTTGCCAACCTCAGACCGTGGCGGGGCGTGAACCCTCGACCTGACGCCTCAAAGTCGCAGACGCTACCGCTTTGCCACAGTGACTTTATATATATATATATATATATATATATATATATATATATATATATATATATATATATATATATATATATATATATATATATATATATATATATTGTGTTCCGGTTTGTTCCGGTTTTACGTCACGAACTCCCTTATCAACCAAGGGCTAGGACGGTTACCTTCTTGCGAAGGACTTGTTTTGGCAGATGCAATCCTTACGCTGAGTGCATGCCTTTGCTAACCTCAGACCGTGACGGGGAGCGAACCCTCGACCTGACGCCTCAGAGTCGGAGACGCTACCGACTGAGCCACGGCGACTACACTTTATATATATATATATATATATATATATATATATATATATATATATATATATATATATATATATATATATATATATATATATATATATATATATATATATATATATATATATATATATATATATATATATATATATATAGTAGTCGCCGTGGCTCAGTCGGTAGCGTCTCCGACTCTGAGTCGTCAGGTCGAGGGTTCGCGCCCCGTCACGGTCTGAGGTTAGCAAGGGCATGCACTCAGCGTAAGGATTACATCTGCCAAACCAAGTCCTTCGCAAGAAGGCAACCGTCCTAGCCCTTGGTTGATAAGGGAGTCCGTGACGTAAAACCGGAAAAAAAAAAAAATATATATATATATATATATATATATATATATATATATATATATATATATATATATATATATATATATATGTGTGTGTGTGTGTGTGTGTAATTACCTAATTGTTATTACCTAATTGTGTTTACGGGAAAGAGCCCAAAGCTCGTATCTTCCCGTCTCCTCATCGGTTCCATTTTAGACTTAGTGATACTTATCATACCTGTCCTTAAAACTATGGATTGAGATAGCATTAACTACCTCCTCGCTTAGCCAATTCCAATTATCAACTACTCTTACACTGAAAAAGTATTTCCTTACATCCTGCAAAGAAGGTTTCTTAAAAGGCTTCAAACTATGACCTCTAGTTCTAGAGCCAGCCATATCAAAATATCGATCCCTATCTACTATATCATGAAGGAATTTAAAGACTGTGTGTGTGTGTGATTACCTATTTGTGATTACCTATTTGTGTTTACGGAAAGAGCCCAAAGCTCGTATCTTCCCGTCTCCTCATCGCTTCCTTTTTATACTTAGTGATACTTATCATACCTGTCCTTAAAACTATGGATTGAGATAGCATTAACTACCTCCTCGCTTAGCCAATTCCAATTATCAACTACTCTTACACTGAAAAAGTATTTCCTTACATCCTGCAAAGAAGGTTTCTTAAAAGGCTTCAAACTATGACCTCTAGTTTTAGAGCCAGCCATATCAAAATATCGATCCCTATCCACTCTATCATAACCATGAAGGAATTTAAAGACTGTTACCATATCCCCCCTCACTCTTCTAGCTTCGAGTGATGGTAAGTCTAATTCCCTCAGCCTCTCATCATAACTGAGATTGCGTATTTCTGGCACCAGTTTCGTGGCATGTCTTTGAACTTTTTCAAGCTTAGCTATGTGCTTTTTCAAGTGCGGATTCCAAAAGGGGGCTGCATATTCGAGTTTTGGCCTCACATAGGTTACATAAATATTTCTGAACATTTCCTTGTCCATGTGCCTGAAGGCTACCCTTACATTTGATAAGAATGCATATGCTGCCCTTACTATGCCATTTATATGTATTTCTGGAGACAAATCTGCCAGTATGTTTACTCCTAGATCTCTCTCATTTTCTGTCTCTTGAAGTTGTACTCCAGCCACCGAGTAGTCAAGCTTGGGCCTTCTTGCACTTGTACCCATTCTCATTACCTTACATTTTGAAGTATTAAATTTCATTAGCCACTTTTCTGACCACTCATGCAGATTATTTAGATCCTCATGAAGTTCTCTACCATTGTTCTCGTTTTTTACTTTCTTCACAGTCTTTGCATCATCTGCAAACATATTCATGAATGAATTTACAGACTCTGGTAGGTCATTTACATATACAAGGAACAAAAGTGGCCCTAAAACTGAACCCTGTGGAACTCCACTACTAACTCTTCTCCATTCAGACAATGAGTGTCTTACTCTAACCCTCTGTTCCCTTCCTTCTAAGTAAGTTTTTATCCATTCCAAAACATTTCCCCCTATTCTAGCCATTGATTGCAGCTTCCTAATAAGTCTCCCATGTGGAACAGTGTCAAACGCTTTCTGGAAGTCTAGGAATATGCAATCTGCCCAGCCCTCTCTTTCCTGTAAGATTTGGCTTACCTCATCATAAAATTCTAATAAGTTTGTTACTGTTGATCTACCTTCTCTGAAGCCATGTTGCCTCACTGACAAAAAGTTGAAGGATTCCAAGTGAAGAGAGATATGTTTCCTTAGTAGTTTCTCCATAACTTTGCAAACTATGCTGGTCAAGGAAACTGGTCTATAGTTCAGAGCCGTATCCCTCCTTCACTTTTTGAAGATAGGTATCACATTTGCTTGTTTCCAGCATCTTGGAATCTCCCCCGACTCCAGTGACTCCTTAAATATGATACTTAGTGCCACTGATATTGTGTTTGCGCATTTTTTAAGCACATGAGGGGATATGTCATCAGGACCTGTAGCTTTATGAACATCTAAATCCATCAGCGCTTTGCATACCTCTGTGGCTGTAAGGTTGATGTTCTCTAATACCGGCCCTTGAGCTTCTATCACTGCAATCTGAGGGGGTGGGGTATTTTCTACTGTAAATACTGACTGAAATTCCTTGTGTGTGTGTGTGTGTGTGTGATTACCTATTTGTGATTACCTATTTGTGTTTACGGGAAAGAGCCCAAAGCTCGTATCTTCCCGTCTCCTCATCGCTTCCATTTTATACTTAGTGATACTTATCATACCTGTCCTTAAAACTATGGATTGAGATAGCATTAACTACCTCCTCGCTTAGCCAATTCCAATTATCAACTACTCTTACACTGAAAAAGTATTTCCTTACATCTGCAAAGAAGTTTTCTTACGAAGCTTAAAACTATGACCTCTAGTTCTAGAGCCAGCCATATCAAAATATCGATCCCTATCCACTCTATCATAACCATGAAGGAATTTAAAGACTGTCACCATATCCCCCCTCAATCTTCTAGCTTCGAGTGATGGTAAGTCTAATTTCCTCAGCCTCGCATCATAACTGAGATTGCGTATTTCTAGCACCAGTTTCGTGGCATGTCTTTGAACTTTTTCAAGCTTAGCTATGTGCTTTTTCAAGTGCGGATTTCAAAAGGGGGCTGCATATTCGAGTTTTGGCCTCACATAGGTTACATAAATATTTCTGAACATTTCCTTGTCCATGTGCCTGAAGGCTACCCTTACATTTGATAAGAATGCATATGCTGCCCTTACTATGCCATTTATATGTATTTCTGGAGACAAATCTGCCAGTATGTTTACTCCTAGATCTCTCTCATTTTCTGTCTCTTGAAGTTGTACTCCAGCCACCGAGTAGTCAAGCTTGGGCCTTCTTGCACTTGTACCCATTCTCATTACCTTACATTTTGAAGTATTGAATTTCATTAGCCACTTTTCTGACCACTCATGCAGATTATTTAGATCCTCCTGAAGTTCTCTACCATTGTTCTCGTTTTTTACTTTCTTCACAATCTTTGCATCATCTGCAAACATATTCATGAATGAATTTACACACTCTGGTAGGTCATTTACATATACAAGGAACAAAAGTGGCCCTAAAACTGAACCCTGTGGAACTCCACTACTAACTCTTCTCCATTCAGACACTGAGTGTCTTACTCTAACCCTCTGTTCCCTTCCTTCTAAGTAAGTTTTTATCCATTCCAAAACATTTCCACCTATTCTAGCCATTGATTGCAGCTTCCTAATGAGTCTCCCATGTGGAACAGTGTCAAACGCTTTCTGGAAGTCTAGGAATATGCAATCTGCCCAGCCCTCTCTTTCCTGTAAGATTTGGCTTACCTCATCATAAAATTCTAATAAGTTTGTTACTGTTGATCTACCTTCTCTGAAGCCATGTTGCCTCACTGACAAAAAGTTGAAGGATTCCAAGTGAAGAGAGATATGTTTCCTTAGTAGTTTCTCCATAACTTTGCAAACTATGCTGGTCAAGGAAACTGGTCTATAGTTCAGAGCCGTATCCCTCCTTCCCTTTTTGAAGATAGGTATCACATTTGCTTGTTTCCAGCATCTTGGAATCTCCCCTGACTCCAGTGACTCCTTAAATATGATACTTAGTGCCACTGATATTGTGTTTGCGCATTTTTTAAGCACATGAGGGGATATGTCATCAGGACCTGTAGCTTTATGAACATCTAAATCCATCAGCGCTTTGCATACCTCTGTGGCTGTAAGGTTGATGTTCTCTAATACTGGCCCTTGAGCTTCTATCACTGCAATCTGAGGGGGTGGGGTATTTTCTACTGTAAATACTGACTGAAACTCCTTGTTCAATTCTTTGCAGATCTCTTCATCCGTCTCAGTGATGCTTCCATCCGCTCTCTTTAGCCTTAAAACCTGTTCTTTTACCTTCAGTTTTCCTCTGATAAAGCTGTTGTAAAGCTTGGGATTTTCTTTAGCCTTCCTGGTGATGTCCCTCTCATAGTCTCTCTCTGCCTCTCTCCTTTTACTTAGGTAGTCATTTCTTGCTCTTTTGTAGGTTTGCCAGGCATTTATGTTTTTTCTCCTCCTATACCTTTTCCAGCATTTGTCTCTCCACTCCTTAGCTCTTTTACACCCATTATCGAACCATTTCTCTCTGGCATGAATTACACCTACTTTGGTGACAGGTATGCAGCAATCTACTATCTTCCCATATTTCTCACAAAAGATGTCATACATTTCTTGTACAGATTTGTTGTAAAATAAGGTTCTCCAGTCAATAACTGCAAAAAGCTCATTCATTTTGATGTAATCTCCTTTCCGATAGTTCCTCCTCATGTCCTCAGTGCCTCTACTCTCAGGAAGAATATCTTCAATGATATACTCCATCAACAACACACAGTGGTCACTCTTTCCAATTGGTGGTTCATACTCAATTTTTTCAATATCCAACACATTATCTGTGAACACTAGATCAAGTAGTGATGGCTCATCCCCACCCTTGGCCCTTGTTGGTTCCATTACATGTTGGTGTAGGAAATTCCCTTGTACGCAATCTAGGAATCTTGCCCCGAATGAGTCCTCACCACTGTGTGGGTCAAGATTTATCCAATCTATCTCTTTATGATTAAAGTCTCCCATAATCAAAATCCTACATTTTTTTTCCCGTGCCATGTTAACAACTGAGTTTATGACTTCAATAGTACCTATATGACTTTCCTCATAAACTTCAAGCCTATTTTGGTTCCTTGGTGGGTTGTATACAACAGTTATTATAATGCTCTCTGACCCAGTATTTATGCGAGCAACAAGAAATTCCTTGAACTCACTTTCTATAGCCAAGTTTATTTCTTCAACTTGAATCCTTTCACTTATGAGCAGTGCTATCCCTCCACCAGTCCTCTCAGATCTTTCAACCCTTAGTATTCTGAAGCCCTTAGGAAAAACTGTGACACTGTTTATGTCCTCACTCAACTTAGTCTCTGTAATTGCTACTATATCTGCCTTACTGTTGTGAATCCTATCTTTTAATTCTACTGCCTTTCCAGCTAATCCATCAGCATTTGTGTCTAACAATCTTAATGAGGCCCCATCCCCTGATCTTCTGTCATTATCTTCTTTATCTCCCCTTTGTCTGGAAGAACTCTGTAACGAAAATTTTTCTTCTCTTCTTCATTTCTTTCATCATTTAACCTTCTTGCCTCTTGCAACAAGTTTTTGATCTTTCCCATCTCTTCCTGTGTTCTGTATCGTCTAATGAACACTTCTTTGAAAACTTGAAGGTCTTTTAGACTTTTTTTTCTCAACAATATTTCCCTACATGTTTCCCCTCTCTCAAAGGTTACTTTTGTTGGTCTCGGCTTTCCTTCCCTCGAATATTTACCTAGTTGGTGTATGTTTACAATATCCTCAGGACCCAAACTACTCCAAGCTTTCTTATCAGGTCTACAACCCTAGCTTTATTTTCTTCAAGTCTCCCCTGCCATGTTGGCTCCTGGGATTCGCTTATGCCTGAGATTACCACTGTCTTCTCCTTATCAAGTGCCTGTCTGATGAGTGGGTTTGCCCTTTCCATCACAACGTCTTTAATTTTTTCGATTACTGTCTCTTTATAGTCAACTGTTTGTATGTTTTCCAGTGCCACCACCTTTACAGCCTCTTTTACTGCCACATTCCCCTTTAGTGCATCAGCAAAGGAAGTTTTCATGGCATCATTTTCCATATTCAGCTCCTGGAACTCTTTTCTGAACTGTTCAATGTTTTCCTTAATCTGGACATTCCAAGCAGCAATCTCGTCTCTCTCAGAAGAGAGCAGTGAACTAACATCTAATTCCTTTAGGTTGTCACTCAGCTGTTTGTTTTTATCTTTTTGTTTAGAAAGTCTAGATTCTAGTTGACTCTTTTCCCCTTCCAGCTTCTTTATTCTTTTTTCTAGTTCTTTCTCTCCTACCCTTGTGCTTTATTTGCTTCCTCCAAAGATCTTATTTGCTCTCTGATTGTTTCATTCTCTTTCATTTCTCCATCCATATTCCGAATTTTATCATCAAGGCTTATAACCATTGCCTCTAAATTCTTGATTTTCTGTTTAAGTCTCCTAATGGCTACCCCTCCTACCGACCCATGGATGGGAGAGGTTTGGGACAGAGATGGCGTCATTTTTATGTTCTCCCTCTCACAGAATATAGAAAGAAGACGAGAAAGAGGAAAAAAAAAGAGAAAAACTTTTAATTAAGCTTCACACAGAATTTTTATATCTCCATATAAGTGCTATTTAGTGACTCAGTTTATCTCTTTTCTGGTAACACACATCTTAACTTAAAACTTGACCATGGTAATTTAAGGATAAAAAGAAAAAGAAAAAAATGCAACAAAACAAAAGTCAAACCTGAAGGAAAATTCGAATTTGTGTGTGATTACCTAATTGTGATTACCTAATTGTGTGTGTGCATATATATATATATATATATATATATATATATATATATATATATATATATATATATATATATATATATATATATATATATATATATATATATATATATATTTTTATATATATATATATATATATATATATATATATATATATATATATATATATATATATATATATATATATATATATATATATATATATATAACTATATCAAGAGGCTAAGGGAACAGGATATGCGAGACAGGAAAAAGTGGAAAAAGCTATCAAGAAACTGCGACCCCATAGAGAACTGGGTTAAAGCTGAAGACAAAGAAGAAGAAGAAGACTTTTATTATAATAATTGCTTTCACTATATTGACATAGGATACGAGAAAATTGGGAAGACATGAGACTGTTGCCGGAGCAATTAGGAATGGTGTTATCCGACTTTCTTTGCATTTACATCACACCACTCCATTTCAGCTGGAGGTGAAAGCCAATTTGTTATTACAGTATTACATATATATATATATATATATATATATATATATATATATATATATATATATATATATATATATATATATATATATATACTGAATATATATATATATATATATATATATATATATATATATATATATATATATATATATATATATATAAATATATATACTGAATATATATATATATATATATATATATATATATATATATATATATATATATATATATATATATATATATATATATATATATATATATACTGAATATATATATATATATATATATATATATATATATATATATATATATATATATATATATATATATATATATATACTGATATATATATATATATATATATATATATATATATATATATATATATACTGAATATATATATATATATATATATATATATATATATATATATATATATATATATATCATATATATATATATATATATATATATATATATATATATATATATATATATATATATATACTGTATATATATATATATATATATATATATATATATATATATATATATATATATATATATATATATATATATATATATACTGTATATATATATATATATATATATATATATATATATATATATATATATATATATATATATATATATATATATATACATATATATAGTATATATATATATATATATATATATATATATATATATATATATATATATATATATATATATATATATATATATATATATATATATATATATATATATATATATATATATATATATATATATATATAATCTACGTTTTATGTGTCACTATTTCTCCTCATTATGGGGTGGACACAAAGAGAGTGATGCAAAGATTGTGAAGAAAGTAAAAAACGAGAACAATGGTAGAGAACTTCAGGAGGATCTAAATAATCTGCATGAGTGGTCAGAAAAGTGGCTAATGAAATTCAATACTTCAAAATGTAAGGTAATGAGAATGGGTACAAGTGCAAGAAGGCCCAAGCTTGACTACTCGGTGGCTTGAGTACAACTTCAAGAGACAGAAAATGAGAGAGATCTAGGAGTAAACATACTGGCAGATTTGTCTCCAGAAATACATATAAATGGCATAGTAAGGGCAGCATATGCATTCTTATCAAATGTAAGGGTAGCCTTCAGGCACATGGACAAGGAAATGTTCAGAAATATTTATGTAACCTATGTGAGGCCAAAACTCGAATATGCAGCCCCCTTTTGGAATCCGCACTTGAAAAAGCACATAGCTAAGCTTGAAAAAGTTCAAAGACATGCCACGAAACTGGTGCCAGAAATACGCAATCTCAGTTATGATGAGAGGCTGAGGGAATTAGACTTACCATCACTCGAAGCTAGAGGAGTAAGGGGGGATATGGTGACAGTCTTTAAATTCCTTCATGGTTATGATAGAGTGGATAGGGATCGATATTTTGATATGGCTGGCTCTAGAACTAGAGGTCACAGTTTGAAGGTTCGTAAGAAAACTTCTTCGCAGGATGTAAGGAAATACTTTTTCAGTGTAAGAGTAGTTGATAATTGGAATTGGCTAAGCGAGGAGGTAGTTACTGCTATCTCAATCCATAGTTTTAAGGACAGGTATGATAAGTATCACTAAGTATAAAATGGAAGCGATGAGGAGACGGGAAGATACGAGCTTTGGGCTCTTTCCCGCCTAGGAACACAATTAGGTAATCACTGGTAAATTAAGGCTGGACGCTCTTCCCATTGCCTCAGGGTGGTATTGGTCGCAGGTCTACCAACTCCGGAGTTGAGCACTCGAATCATTAGGATGCGTGGTCCCCATACACACACACACACACACACACATATATATACATATATATATATATATACATATATATATATATATATATATATATATATATATATATATATATATATATATATATATATGTATGTATGTAATTACCTAATTGTGTTTACGGGAAAGAGCCCAAAGCTCGTATCTTCCCGTCTCCTCATCGCTTCCATTTTATACTTAGGGATACTTATCATACCTGTCCTTAAAACTATGGATTGAGATAGCATTAACTGCCTCCTCGCTTAGCGAATTCTAATTATCAACTACTCTTACACTTAAAAAGTACTTCCTTACATCTTGCAAAGAAGTTTCTTACGAAGCTTCAAACTATGACCTCTAGTTATAGAGCCTGCCATATCAAAATATCGATCCCTATCCACTCAATCATAACCATGAAGGAATTTAAAGACTGTTACCATATCCCCCCTCAGTCTTCTAGCTTCGAGTGATGGTAAGTCTAATTCCCTCAGCCTCTCATCATAACTGAGATTGCGTACTTCTGGCACCAGTTTCGTGGCATGTCTTTGAACTTTTTCAAGCTTAGCTATGTGCTTTTTCAAGTGCGGATTCCAAAAGGGGGCTGCATATTCGAGTTTTGGCCTCACATAGGTTACATAAATATTTCTGAACATTTCCTTGTCCATGTGCCTGAAGGCTACCCTTACATTTGATAAGAATGCATATGCTGCCCTTACTATGCCATTTATATGTATTTCTGGAGACAAATCTGCCAGTATATTTATTCCTAGATCTCTCTCATTTTCTGTCTCTTGAAGTTGTGTGTGTAATTACCTAATAGTAATTACTAATTGTGTTTACAGGAAAGAGCCCAAAGCTCGTATC
>JAXCGZ010019377.1:0-32500 GCA_037179515.1 Halocaridina rubra | reverse complement strand
GTTGTTGCCAATATATATACGTATATATGTATGTATATATATATATATATATATATATATATATATATATATATATATATATATATATAAAATATATATATATATATATATATATATATATATATATATATATATATATATATATATATATATATATATATATATATATATATATATATATATACATATATATATATATATATATATATATATATAGATATATATATATATATATATATATATATATATATATATATATATATATACACACACACACATATATACAGATACTCCCCTACTTACGAACGAGTTAGGTTCCAGAAGTCCATTTGTAAGTGGAAATGATCGTAAGTTGTGCTTGGGTAAAAAACTACTGTACAGTACCTGTATTTATATTAGCAGCACTGTACAGTAATTAGGCTAAATACACTTCTACATAAAACATAAAGTATACAGTGTTAATGAATTTTAATACAGTAATAATAATGCAATAATACAATGCAGTACAGTAATACATAGATGATACATGACTAGATAATGGGTAGGCTTTTGTATCTGTGAATGTTCGTAACTCGATTGTACATAAGGTGGGGAGCATCTGTATATATATATATATATATATATATATATATATATATATATATATATATATATATATATATATATATATATATATATATATATATATATATATATATAATGTGTGTGTATGTTTGAGTGCAAACGCAACCCACACCGAGGTTTCAACCCTGAGACTATTACTAATAGTATATTGCTTGAAAAGTATACTTACTCAGGTGATACTAGGATTTAATAGTAACTACAGCTATGCCATTACATAGGCGACTCAAGGCAAAGATTCGGCCTGAGACTTCTCGGCATCACAAACTAGTTGGAAAATCTGTAGTTTTTAGAAAACGATCTACTAGTAAATTTGCACTGCAATCTAGTGTTATATAGTCCTCTAATAGGTAATATCCACTGATAAAATATACTAATGGTAAATTCATAAGGCTAGAAAGACTGAGGAGATCAATATGAAGCCCAGTGAAATGTGAATAAGATATATCAGTACAAAAGATGGAAAACAGTCTTGGAAAACCAAATCGCAGTCCCTTAATTTTCCTAAATATTTACCTACCCACCTTATTTTATCTACCCTTTTACCCATTGATCTAAGTCGTTTCTTAGCATTTTGTCTATATTGCTTTCAAATTTGTTTGTAAGAATCCGTCTTGAATGTCTCAAATTATTGACTGTTTACGTAAATGAAAGAAATTATTACTGAAAAAAAAATTATAGAAAAAGATCGAAGAAAAAATGACCAGAAAAGAGACAGAAGAAAAAATCACTAATAAAGTAACAAAGTCACCTAACCTCGTGTGGGTCATGTACTGCCAGTAAAGAACTGATAATATTTTTTTTATTGCTATGTCTAAGGTATTGAATATTTTTTATTTTTTTTTACAAACATGTAATGGCATAAAACCCGTTTCATCATTGGGTACAAGACGTGTGCATGCTGGTTAAAAAAGTAATATTTATTTTATTAGTACATATAAAATGCTGTTTTTCCAATTATATTTTCCTTGTTAAGGGGAAGCGGTAGCTCAGTGGCAAATAGCGCGAGTTGGGAAATGACAAACTCACCATGGAGCGTTTGAAAGGGAAGCCAACCTTAATTCCCAAGCTCCAATATACCTGTGCCCACCCCCATTCGAATGGGACCTCACTGTGACGCATTAAACGGTATTTACTCTTTCATTACCAAAACAGCAACTTTTTATCTGTGACTTTCCCTCTCCTGTGTATATCTAACCTAGCCATCCATATTTGTCTATCCATATCTGTCTATCAGTCTATTCATTTATATATCCTAAGTTATGACATTTTACCATGTTGCTTTTAAATTTGCAAATACATCTTGAATTTCTCTAAATATCTGCTTATCTACCAATTTATATCCTGATCTCGTTTCACATTTGCCCTGTATAACTGTTTTGAACTTTTTGTTTTAGTTATCAATATATAATCGTAACTATCCAATTTACTTATTTATCCATCTATCCATTTATTAATATAGCTTAATACTTAAATATTATTTAGTTTCTATATATTCATTTAATCATCAATCTATTCATCTTCCTAACAAAATTTATATTTATCCACCTATCAGTTCCTATATACCTATCTACCAATATATCCATAAATCTATCAATCTATTAATGTAACTATCAACCCACCTATTTATCTATTTATATTTTCCTGTCTCAGGTCACTCCGTAATTTTCATCAGTCTCTATATTTGCCTATTCATATTTTATCTATCTATTCATCTGTTTATCAATATATCCATCCACATATCCATGTTTCTATTTATCCATATATAAATTATCTACCTATCCATCTACCATTTATCTATCCATCTATGTAATACTCTATCATGCCAACCATTTGCTAAGTATCAATTACGCATTTCTCATTATTTCTGTAAATTGGCACAGAAAAAGTCAGTGTTTGTTAGAGGACTGTATATAATGACTGGTAATGTTAAACTGAGATGCATTAGAAATTATATTATTGTTTTTTTCGGATCATTTCCAAAATAAGTACCTGATACTAGTTTTACGTGTTCAATCTGGGATTGAGGCTAAAGGCATGTTAACTTAACCTAGATTAGGCTAGGTTAAAGTAGACTAGGTCTAAGCAGGCTTGTGCCTCAGTCCCAGATTAAGTACATAAAAATGACATCAGGTGCCTATTCTGGGCTTGATCAATCTTTCCTTAATATCATATAATTATACTTATATAATATTACGGAATAATGAGTAGCTGACAATCTATTTACCAGTTTCAGGTCATTAAACTTACCATATGATGTGTACAGAGCAATACTCGTCCTGAAAGTGCCAAATGACGGATGACAGGGATTAACAACTTCTATTCAAAAAGAGCACAATCACTCTCCTATTACCATATTCATATGCTATCCAGTGATGTGCTAAGATCATTTATAGACCTCTTTTTTTAAGGCAGTTGTGATATAGCTCATACGAGCTGTTTTATACGGTAAGGATGCGCCGGACGAGAAATAGTAGTAGTAGTAGTAGTAGTAGTAGTAGTAGTAGTAGTAGTAGTAGTAGTAGTGTAGTAGTAGTTGTAGTAGTAATACTAGTAATAGAAGACGAAATAGAAGAAAAGGAAAAAGAAGCCTACAACAAAAGGGAATAATTATATTAAATGTGGGCAAGCAAGAAACAGATGACGGAATCGCTATTAACAGAAGGGCAGATGCGTCAAGCAAAAGCTATAATCATGTTTTACCCCATTCAAGGCCCCAAGAAGAATTCATATGATTTCCCAAATAAAAAAAATTATATCACTAGAATCACACCTGCAACACCTTTCATAGCGAACATTATTATTTTCAAAATTGTATACGTATGTGAAGCTGGTTGCTACACTTCATAATGAAAAATGAATGGCCAATTTTCATAATAAATACCAGTTTGGAAGGATTCATTTCACAAATTCTCGTTCTTCTCTTCAATAAAGATTTGATTTGCGTATTACAAAAACCCAATTTAGCTTCTTCTATGGTAGTAATGTGATTCTACCACATAAGATCACATCTAGGGTGTGCAAATGACAGCAGAAGCGTCTGCCGTTTCATAGCCGTCCGTCAACTCTGCAGGCATTAATAATTAGACAACCGCCCATGACAATTAATATGTAAAACCATTCTATTTGCATAACTAAGTATAAATAAGAGTTACATTATAAATACTTGAGTTTGCCCTAAGTAGTTTTACTTATGTGAAAACATGTTTTAATTGCAATACTGTTGCAAAACAAATTAAACTTTCAAATAATAATAATAATAATGATAATAATAATAATAATAATAATAATAATAATAATAATAATAATAATAATAATAATAATAATAATAATAATAATAATAACAATATTAAAAATAATAATAATGATAATAATATTAATAATAAAAAAATAATAACAATAATGATAATAATAATAATAATAATAATAATAATAATAATAATAATAATAATTATTATTATTATTATTTTTATTATTATTATTAGATATTCATGTAACAGCCAATTGTAGTGTTAATTTCAACTGGGGTAAATTTTCCTTCGCCAAAATTATATGTAATATATTGGAAAAAGATAAAAAAACGAAGGAATTGAGTATGTATATATATATATATATATATATATATATATATATATATATATATATATATATATATATATATATATATATATATATATATATATATATATAAATATATATATATATATATATATATATATATATATATATATATATATATATATATATATATATATATATAATCCAGCTCTGAAATAATTAAGATTCCATACCCTAGGAAAAAGGCTAATGGTTTCACATTATTATCACTAATATGCTTTCTTCTCTCATATTTGGTACGTTTGTTCTGTGTTTTTGTATCTAGTTGTTCTTGAAATGGGTTTAAATACAAAGTGAAAGATCTTAGCACTCTATATTTTCATTATTCCTTATAGCTGACCTCTGTTTGTGTGTATTTATATTTGGAAACCCTGATAAAGATATCAACTAACATTCTCCGTTGGTTCCCCATCGTGTTGTAAAAGTCGTAAAATGGGGCAGAGCAAGAGGACTGGGAAGCAAAGATAGTAAATTGGAGTGGAGCGAGGGGACTGGGAATTCCCTCGATTGTATCTTCTTCCCACAAAGAGGCAAGTTTTTTGTTTTGACCTAGCCATCCAATAGATGTTAATGCTTGTTAAGTGCACTCGAAATCTTATTAAAATGAGACATCGATGCTAATTACCATTGGTGTGACTTAGTGACGTCATAATGAGAGTTCAAGTGTGGCCCTGTCATATATACTTACTGGTGACATTTAGTAATAGGCTATTTTATTATCTTTCAATGACACAGCAATAGTTATTTCAACCAACACAATATCAAATATGAGAAATAATTTGTTCACTACTGACACTGCGTACACAATGGTGCACTTATTAAGGCAGCCGACGTGACAGGGGCTACCACACGAGGTATGCAAATACGCTCTTTTCATTATCTCGAAATACTTTGGCTTAAAATAGGAATTGCCTAAGTACCCTTAAACAGTTGAAATTAGGACTGTCTGCACAGTTTATTGAAGAGGCGTGATATTGCTCAGTTACTTTTCGTATATCGCCTGGTTTCTATCCAGGAGGTCCTAATTTCAGCTGATTATGTGTGCTATTTCTTTCTTAAATTGAGTAAAAATAAATAATAATACCAGTGGCAATCCTCGTCTGGTTGCCGCTGTCAACTCGATTGGCTTAATAAGTGCGTGTGTATGAGAGAGAGAGAGAGAGAGAGAGAGAGAGAGAGAGAGAGAGAGAGAGAGAGAGAGGAGAGAGAGAGAGAGAGAGAGAGAGAGAGAGAGAGAGAGGATGAGTGCGTATGTGTGAGAGTATTGTATATAAGGTCAATATGACGAAAGGAAAAGACAGAGAGTAATAGTTAGAAAATAGAAGGTTATCAGGAAAATAACGATACCTGAAAATGATAGACTGATTATACTGTTTATACCATGATAATCTATACTGAACATGTAAAAACAAGAATTTAATGAAATTCCTAATTTTTTTTTTAGGATTATGACACCAGGACTTACCAAAATAAATTAAAAAAAATCTGCCCTCATCGGGCCAGGGCACGAAGAAAACAAAAAGAGAAACAAGAATGGAAAGAATTGTGACTTGTCAGATGCGAAGGGATAATAAGAGATGTTTAACTAATATCCGAGAATATTCGGTGTTGATGTAGACATAGAAAAAGAACTGTAACTAAAGGAAGACTTAACATCGAACTCTCCTAGAGAGTCCTAAGTTCTAAAGACCCTTCAGCTGTAGTATCAAAATGGGCGGCTGTATTAAGGAACATCCTTTAATTCGAAACTCATAAAGAGTATTTAACAAGTAGGAACTTTGACAAGCAGTATCTAGCCAGTGAGAGTAATTAGTGATGTGCCACAGGGTTTGATATTAAAACGATTTCTATGCCCTGTATCCTAAATGGTGGAACACTTTTAATCAACAGATTAATCGATGACATAAGGCATTTCAGTTTTTATCGTGAATTGTTAAAGAGCCTCAACACTCTCTCTCTCTCTCTCTCTCTCTCTCTCTCTCTCTCTCTCTCTCTCTCAGCTAATCCCTTATTTTTTCCTTTGGAATATGAGATAAAATATTACTGAGTGTGAATAGGTAGTTATATGATTACAAACTTAAACTGAGATTGGGAAATGTTAACTAATGGTACAGAGAACTTCATGCTTCTTAGATACGTTGTGATGTTTCAATACGACTTCATTACTTTGCTCACTTCTTAATCAGTAAGTTTAATGTAGTTTTTTTTTCTTTGCTGTATTGTGAGTGTAAAGTTTTGCCTTGCTAGCGGGGCATTACTATACACGGCTGAATACTCGCATCTGTAAATTTTTATTGATTTATCATCGACAGTTATATTTGTTCTCTTTTAATTTGAAATAGGGAGTCGAGTTGGAGAAGCGGAGTTGTAAACACCGTTTTGAAAGCGCTGTATATTTCTTCGTTATTTCAGTGAAATAGAACGTTTTGGAACTTTATTTTTTGAGACATTAGGCTTAATGTGACAGTGATTGATTTGTGCTTATAAGTGTTTGTATATAGTGCACAGTCTTAGATTTATAAGCATAATCTTTTGTGGGCGGTACCCTTGGGGTATGGGCGAAAAGAGAACATGCCCTAGGACTATTCTTGCGTCATAAACAGCCTGATGTAAGATGAGTTCTTTTTCTCCGCCTATTAGGAGACAGGACTCCATAGGGCTCTTTTTTTCATTTAGCCCTGATTATAGCGCAGTGTGCAATGTAATTTTTGAAGTATTGAAAATTAAGCATGATGATATTGTTGGATTTCAGCAGATAAGCAAGACAAAGTATGTTTTGAAATTTAGTAAATCATACATCTTTCAAGCTTTTTGTGATCAGTACGATGAGAAAGATGTCGATGTTGGTAATGGCAAAACGGTAAAAATCATTAACTTTAGTAGACAATATACTTATATATCCATTCGCTATGCACCATTTGATATGGATAATGCAATTTTGGAGAGAATTCTTGAGAATTATGGAAAAGTTTATGGAATCAGATTAAACCGGTTTGCATACGGAAAGGCTGAGGGACTTCTAAATGGTATACGAACAGCTAGGATGGAATTGAAGAGGAGTGTACCCTCCTCATTAAATATTCACGGTCATAATATCGTATTCTACTATAATGGACAGCAGAAAACTTGCTTTAAATGTGGCAGGGAGAATCACATGGCCGCTGATTGTTACTTTGAATTAGATGACAGGATAAATATATATAATACTACAGATTTTCCTGATATTCAAAGGAAAAGGAATAGTGCACAAGACGTAGAGGAAAATAAGAGGATTGGACACACCATTCAAGAAGTAAATGCTAATAAAGATAACTCTACAGGGAATTTAGAGGAGGGAAGAGCAGACAATGAAACAAAGGATGGAGATAACAAACAAAAAACAAAGGAGCCGCTAGTACAAGAAATACAATTAGCCAGTGGAATATGTACAGATGAAAGTGAATGCACAGATGAAAATGAAGAGGAAAGGACACACATTAGTAGCAGTCAAGAGGAACCATTCCCAAATGATGATCAAACTCTTAACAAGAGGAAAGAGGATGTACCCTTGGAAACAGGTGTAACAACGGTGGAAGTGCATAGGACTGCAGATAAAGATATGGATCAAGGAACTTTTTCTCAATTAAGCGTAAATGAAGAGGACAAAGGAGTGTGTAATGCCCTAGATAAGGTTATAAAAGAAGACATACTTGAAGATAATGAGATAACGGAAATAAATAAAGAAACAACGGATAAAGATGGCGAATCGTCAAGCACTGAAACCGGTGAAGAAACATTTTCTGAAGGAATGTCGATAAGTGAGGAGTGTAAGGAAGAACAGTGGTTTGTTAAAGTAAAAAAAGGAGGTAAACTCAAAATAAAAAAGAATAAGAAGTTGGAAATTAGTAATGTTAAGAAACGAAAGTTGGCAAGGTAATGTTTCTTTTTTTTTATCACATTATATTCTCTTTTATATATATATTTTTCATGGCTCTGACTGTTTGTACGCTAAATATCAATGGTTTGAATGACGATAGGAAAGAATTAAAATTAATTTCTCTTGCTAATCTTTATAAACTAGACATAATAATGTTGCAAGAACATAACATTAAGGCAGGAAATTCATTATATCATATAGAGCAATAATATGAAGTATTTATAAATCCAACTACTTATTTAAAAGGTGTTGCAATATTGATCAGTAAACGATTGTCTCCTATAACTGTTATAAAACAAGAGATGGACTATGAAGGTAGAATACTAAGCTTAAAGATAAGAACTGGTGGTAAGGAAATTCATTTACTTAATGTTTATGCCCCATCGGGCTCGAATAAGAAAAGAGAGAGAGAAGATTTTTTTGATAGATTATTATATTATTTAAGACTAAATATAGATGACACAATTTTTGCAGGGGATTTTAATAGTGTAACTCATGTAAAAGATGTTAGTTCTTTGGATAAAACTGTAATATCAAAAAATTTTTGTGAATTACTTAAAGGGACTGGTTCTAGAGATGCTGCAAGTATCAATTATGTAACAGATTATACATATATTAAGACAAATTATGCATCCCGTATTGATAGAATATATGTTAAAAGTCTGTTTAATCATATAAATTCATGTAAAACAGTACCTATAGCATTTTCAGATCATTGTATGGTAATTACTAGTATCAACTTTTTGTCAACTAATAAAGGTAAAGGTACGTGGAAATTAAATGTCGGCATTCTAAATAGAGAGGATGTAAAAGAAAATTTTAGCGTACTATGGCAGTTCTTAAAAGGAGAGCAGTATAAGTTTAATAACTTGATCAAGTGGTGGATTTATTGCAAGGAGAAAATTAAAAGTTTTTTTGTTAAAATGTCAAAAAAAATCTTAGCAGAAAAATATGGGCTGATAAACTTACTACAATGTAGGTTAAAAGAATTATACCAAAAGGCTAATGTAGGAATTATAGACTTTGATATAATACATTCAGTGAAAAATAAAATAGAAAGGATTCCGAATGAAATATGTGAAGGAGTGAAAATAAGGGCTAGAATGAAAGATAAAATTGAAGGAGAGAAAATGTCTCCATATTTATTAAAGAAAGAGAAAGTCAATAGAAATAATAAGATAATGCAGAATATAAAAGGCGTCAATGGACAGATATTGAATAATACTAAAGCAATTTTAACTCATGCTAAAGATTTTTATGGGAACTTGTATGATAAGGTGGAAGGTGACTGTCAGTTACAAGATATGTTACTGGATTTATGTTGTAATAAATTAAATGATATTGACCGTAACGATTTAATTGGTAATATTAGTATGTTAGAATTAGGGAATGTGATTAAAGATATGGGTACAGGGAAAGCGCCAGGAATAGATGGATTACCATCAGAATTTTACAAAGAATTTTGGAAAATAATTAGAAATGATTTTTTTGAAGTGATAAAACATATATTGGACAGACAGGAACTTTCGAACTTACAAAATGAGGGCATAATAATATTATTGAGTAAGGGAAGTGAAGATCAAACACTGAGTGGATGGAGACCAATTTCACTCTTGAATGTAGACTATAAAATCATTGCTAAGTTTTTGGCCAACAGATTAAAGACGGTAATGAATAAACTGATCTCTGTTGAACAGTTTTGCAGTGTTAAAGGTAGATCAATAGTACATTGCAATAATAATATTAGAGACATTATTCATTATACTTATAAAAATAATTATGCAATGGCCATTATGAAGTTAGATTGGAATAAAGCATTTGATACTGTTCACCACGATTTTTTGTTTAAAATTATGAATAAGTTAGGAATTCCAGATTTGTATATTAGTTGGATGAAAATGTTATATAAAGATTGTTGCAGTCGGTTGAGTATTAATGGAATGTTGAGTGATGTTTTTCCAATTATGAGATCTGTGAGACAAGGATGTCCACTGTCAATGATGTTATATGTAATTTACCAAGAACCTCTCTTTTTAGGTATTAAGAATAATAAAAGAATAATATCACCACAGCTTCCAAATGGATGGAAAATTTGCATGCAAGGATTTGCAGATGATTCATCTGTGTTTGTATCAACAGAGGAATCTATAGTTGAGGTTTTTAAGGAAATACATTTATTTGAAAAAGCAAGTGGTGCCCTTTTAAATAGAGATAAAAGTAGTATAACTGGGATAGGGAAATGGCATGGTAAAAATGACTGGCCTCTTCGTTGGCTTAAAACAGAATATAATCTAAAGATATTGGGAATTTCTTATTGTGAAGACGAAAAGATGACTATGGAAATGAATTGGAATATAATAATAGAAAAACTAGAGAAACGGATCAGTATGCTTGCCCAAAGGTATCTTACAATTTTTCAGAAGGCAATAATTTTGAATTGTATTTTATTATCGAAAGTATGGTATGTAGCCCATACACTTCCATTAAGCAAGAGATTTGCACAAAAAGTAAATGTTTTAATATTCAGGTATCTTTGGAGGGGAAGCTATCATCCCATCCGTAGAGCTACCTTGCTTTTGCCTAAAAGTGAAGGGGGTCTTGGTATAGTAGATGTTTTTAATAAAGCTGCTGCAATTCTTACAGCTACTAGCCTTAAAGAAACTTTGGAAGGAAGACTATTAAATATTTATTATTGTAGCATAAGACTAAGCTATTTAGTAAACACAAATAAGTATCCAGATGTATCATATATATGTCCCATGTTTTACTCTGGTGTAGTGGAAAACATAAGAAAAATGTGTAAACATGCTAAATTTCCTCATATAAAAAGCAAAGACATATATTCTGTTATATTTGTTAAGTCACAGCCATTAGTAGAGAAAGATTATCCTTTGCTACAGTGGAGTAATATATGGAAAAATGTTAATCATCCAGTGGTTGGTTTAAGGGAGAGAGAATTTATATTTAAATATTTACATGAAAAATTACCCACAAATAAACATTTAGAAATGTTAGGAATTAAGAATAATGGAAATTGTGACTTTTGTGGTGAACCTGAATATACAATGCATATATTCTATTTTTGTATAAGAATAAAAAATATTTTTCATTGGTTTAAAAGTAAATTTAATTTGATGTGTTCAGTACAAGATAATAACTGGCTAAAATTATTAATGTTAGATATTAAAGGAAGAAGTAGAAGAGATGAGAACACTGCAGTTCTGCTTATTTGTAATTATCTATATTGTGTATGGACTAGTCGTACACAGAACTTGACTGAATGGGAAACTATGTTTAATTAAAGGTAAATTTAATTATTTGAAATGGTTCTTGAATATTTGTTATGCAAGTAATATACAGAATATATTAACTAAAGAATTTTCCAATGTAATTTTGTAATCATTTAACAATTGTAAATATTGTACATTTGACATTTAAAAAATAAAAAATAAAAAATTGAAATACCCCAAACAATTCTACAAACAGAACTGTACAAGTATCTAACGCAGTCGCACTTGTGCTTTGATGTTTGTAATCACAAGTGGGCATTGCTGAAGTAACCAGAAAGATAAATTATCAAAATGTTCAAAGTACGGATATATGAAGTAAATAGGAAGATACCTTATCATACAAGATGCTCTTGAAGTATGACATTACTTTTTAGCACTTGCATGCATCGTTCGATTCATCTTCCTCTGATTTCGATATATAACGCAATATGTAAAAGTTTGCTGATAGCCACAGATGAATCTCGTAATACGTTCTTTGAGAGTATGGGAAGATCGTATTTACCCTATCAAATTAACCTGGACGCCAGACTACATAGCTACTATGTATGTGGTAAACTATATATATATATATATATATATATATATATATATATATATATATATATATATATATATATATATATATATATATATATATATATATATATATATATATATATATGAGAGAGAGAGAGAGAGAGAGAGAGAGAGAGAGAGAGAGAGAGAGAGAGAGCGTCCAAGTAAACTGGTAGGGTTAATATGTTTTCTCTAGAATACTCAGAGAATATATTACGAGACTTTTTCTACTGTGATCAGCATTCATATACAATCAATTAAAAAATCGAAATCAAAGTAACCTTATTCAAACGAGACATATAAATGCTAAAAAAAGTAAATATCTTAATGCAAGGACATGTCATATGAGCTCCGAGCAATCTAATATTTTGTCATCATGTTTAATTAAAAAATGCGCACTAGTGGGTGCAAACGTCATTGCGTATCTCTATGAAATATTGCGACTGTGTTTAATACTTTATAGAGTTATGCTTGCTAATAAATTTTGGACTACTTAAAATGAAAAAAAAAAAAAAAGACATCTTATAAATGCTTCCGAAAAAAAAAATCTTTTGGTAAATTCACCCTCATATAGCCTAATAATGACTCGTTAAAATTCCTCTTAAATAATAATAATAATAATAATAATAATAATAATAATAAAGATGATGATGAGTTACGAAGGTTTTATGAAGTACTGTATAGTCATAATGCCGAAGAAGAAGAAGAAGAAGAAGAAGAAGAATTTTGGTTAGTTAAGATTAGGTGAATCTATTTTCCCAAAATATAAACACAATTTTCTCAACTAGGAGATCATTGCCTTAGTAGGACCATGTTACTGTAGATCACATACGGCTTGTAGGTAGCACAGTAACACCTAATAGCATAAGAATAACAAGGCTATGCAGTGTTGTCTTTATGTGCTCTGACGCGGAAGACTTATTGCAATTTACTAAAATATTTTTTCTGCGAATTTTCGGCAACCGAAAAACTCATTATTCAAGCAACTCTCTCTCTCTCTCTCGCTCTCTCTCTCTCTCCACCAATCAGCCTATTGCATTTAAAAACTATCATCAACAAACAGAACATGAATGAATTTACGTTGATATATATATATATATATATATATATATATATATATATATATATATATATATATATATATATATATATATATATATATATATATATATATATATATATATATATATATATATATATATATATATATATATATATATATATATATATATATATATATATATATAATATATATATATATATATATATATATATATATATATATATATATATATATATATATATATATATATATATATATATATATATATATATATATATATATATATATATATATATATATATATATATATATATATATATATATATATATATATATATATATATATATATATATATATATATATTATGAACATGAAATCGGGCCGGAAAAGGAAAATTGCCCTCATCGAGACCGGGCACGCAATGATCGTTGCAGAAAAAATAGAAATATATATATATATATATATATATATATATATATATATATATATATATATATATATATATATATATATATATATATATATATATATATATATATATATATATATATATATATATATATATATATATAACAGACGTTGCTATTTATTTATAAACTGTAGTTATAACAGGATTTTTGCAACGATGGGTTTATTCATTTGCTCCTATCTTTTTTGTCTGTTTAAAACAAGATTGTTAATATATCATATCCATATACTGATCCCCTTCGCGTTGTGTTTTGATTTGTATACTCTTGTTTGTATAAACGGATTTTTATTTATCGGCAATGAAGTCAAACAAATAAATTTAGTGTTCAAGATATCGAACTCATAGGTCTATTGGATCAACGTAATTAGGCCTACAGTGGCATTTTTTTTTTCACTTAGAAGACCAAACAGGTCTTACTGTGTGATGTTTACTTTTCAATAATGAAGGGCAAAGTTTTCAGCCTTAAATGCTGGTGATCTGACAAGTATTCATATTTTCAAGTTTTATTATTTTTTTTTATCACAAAAACTCTCCAATGAAAAAGTTTAAACAGAATTCGGTGCAAAATATGGAATCTTGCTAAAAATATTTTGCCTGCGTGACTTGGTTTCCACTTCCGCTTGTTATCTACGTGTCATGAATCTACTTCCTAACCTAACCTAGTAGATATATTTTTCCTTGTAGATAACAAGCGGAAGTAGCACGGTGACTTTTTCGTGTTGTAGGTTAGGTACCATAAAAAATTTAACAGTACATTACGGGGGTAAAAGTGCACCGTCCTCGTTACTTGATGTGAATTTTCTGCTTTTTCTATTGGCAAGGAATTGCTAGAACAACTAGAGAATCTAATTACAAACTAGACTAAGCCTGTGTATTTAACATTCTTGGGGGTGGGCAGTAGATCAGTGCAATACATCCCCATCTCATAAGTAATTATTTCCTTTCACACACCCTACGAGAGATAAAAAAAAATATATCGCAAAAAAACAACAAAAAAAACAATTATTTCAATTATCAACTCGTCTCTTAACTAGGAGTGAACATTCCTAACTAAATATAAATTTCTAGAGATTTTTTGTAAGTAGGGGGGGGGGTGGAAGGAAAAAAATACCTTGACATTTATATAGATATTATTTCAGCACAGGATTACAAAGAAAAATGACATTTTTCAAAGCATACCTGTATAAAATCTGATCCAAAATTTTACAAAGTAGTGATGGTGAATTCGTGAAAAACATCTAACGGTAGGGAGACAGCTTTTGTAGACTCGTTCTGTGCACTTATTATTTTTTTCTTTTTTTCAATACAAGAGTAAAATATTTCTTTTCTGTCCTCAGCTTCTTCATATATGAAGTAAAAAGTGAGTAGGATTGTAGTTGCACTTTTCTATTATCAAACAGCCATGTCGGATAACTGTCAAAATAGGTCAACAGTTGAATCAGCGGCATACCAACATATGCACATGTTGCAGAGCTGCCAATTTCAACTCTCCGTCTTGTCTTAGATTATTTAAATTTGAATTCGTTTTTTTTTCTTCTTCTTTTTCTACGGAAAGTTTCATTGATAATGTTCGTTATGAATAAAGTGGGCTTTTAATCAAAGTTTAAGAAATAGGGCATTAAAGCCCTCTTTAATAATGGTGCTATTTCACCATTAAAATTTAAGGACATAGCAGGCAGCATGTGAAAAAAAAATAAAGCAAAATGGATAATACAGAAAAGCATTTTCCTAAAATTATTAAAGATTAATGAAGTAAAATGAGACTCTTCATGCACTCCAGTAACACATTCAGTAATATATTGTCAACACACACACAGCATCAAAGAATAGCCCCAACTTACTCTCTGCATGTCGTAAGAGGCGACTAAAAGTGGACGGGGCGAGGGGACTAGGAATCCCCCCCCCCTTGTATTAACCTCCTGCGAGACGTTAAAGAAGAAGGGGAGTAGAGGGGGGAATAACTTCTCCCCAAACTCTAGTTTTGGTGTGTCTAAATGTGAGTGGTTGTAGTACGATAGAGAGCAAAAGATGTGAGATTGGATATATTTTTGGTAGGAGGAGGATGGATGTATTGGCATTGTGTGAGACGAAGATGAAAGGAAAAGGAGAAGTGGCATTTGGTGATGTGACAGGTCGAGTGTCTGGGATTGAAAGGGGGAGAGCGAGAGAAGGCGTGGCATTATTGCTGAGTGAATGGATGGTAAATAAGGTAGTGGAATGGAAAAAAGTGTCATCTAGGCTGATATGGGTGAGGGCTAGGATAGGTAGGGAATGTTGGGCTTTTGTTAGTGCGTATGGGCCAGGATGTGAGAGAAGTGAGGAAGAGCGGGATAAATTCTGGAATGAGTTAACTAGGTGTGTGGAAGGTCTGAGTAGAAGGAACTATGTAGTTGTGTTGGGTGACTTGAATACCAGAGTGGATGATTTTTTTTTTTTTTTTATGATTTTGACACCAGGACGGGTCAAAAAAAATTACAAAATAAAACAGCCCTCATCGGGCCTGGGCACGAAGAATACATAAAGTAAAGAGAAACAGAGATGGAGAGTGTAATGACTTGTCAGATGGGAAGGGATAATAAAAGATGTGTGATGAATATCTAAGAATATTCAGTGTGGCTGTAGGCATAGAAAAAGAACAGTAACTGAAGGAAGACTTAACATCGAACTGTCCTGGACAGACCTATTTAAGTTCAAAAAACCTTCATCTGTAGTATCGCAACGGGCGGCTGGATGGAGAGGTAGGAGGTGTTGTAGGAAAGTATGGGGTACCTGGTGGGAATGAGAGTGGCGAGAGACTGTTAGATATGTGTGTGGAGCAAGAGTTGGTGATAGGCAATAGTTTTTTCAAGAAGTTAATAAATAAGTATTCATGGATGAGAGTGGCAAATGGATGAGTGAAAGAAAGAGCATTGATGGATTATGTGTTGGTAGCAAAGAGCATGATTGGTAGAGTGAAAGATGTGCATGCATTTAGGGGTGTGGTTGCTGGGATGTCTGATCATTTTTTGGTTGAAGCAAAAGTGGTAGTAGCAAAAGAGTGGGAAAATAGAGTGGGGGGATGTAGAAGGGAAATGGTGAAGGTGGAAGAGTTGGAAAAGTCAGAGAAGAGACAGTGTCGTAGCGATTTTAATCACTACATTACTATTAGTACCAGAAGGGTACAAGGTAAGAATGGACAAGAGGTGGTACCTTCACTTAAATTTATTTTAAAGTACAAAATACTCGACGCCTCAATGCCCCCACCCTATGATTAACAAAGTCTATGATCTATTCATGCCCCGGGTAAAGTTCTAACTAAAGCTCACCCTTTCTGACTGCCTCGGGTATTCTTGAAGTACCCAAAGGGCAGGGCGTGTCGTTAAATCCATTTCTGCCAATAGACTTCAGGTTCAAAGAGAGGTCCCTCCTCTTGGGGGGAGGGGCTATTTCAGCAGGCCTATTGAACAAAAGAGTCCTAAATCAGCTCCTGGCTATTGGTTATCTCTCCAGGGCATGTACGGTCAAAATGCTTGTGTTTCTTGTGGTTTTGGGCATGTTAGACTTCTTGGCCTTTCCCATCCTCTTGAGGCACTTGACGCCAGATGCTAAGTCCCATGGATCCAGCCATATATCTCGCTGACACCTTCTAAAAACATTGACCATACCCAGAAGAACAATTGGGAGAGTATTCAATTTCACCCTTGATCTCCAGCCTATCATGTCTCTCTTCAAAACTTGTTACAGTTTCAGATCCTGGCTTCAGCAGACTTTTATGTGACTTCAGCAAGACTTCAGTCATGCGACATCAGGAATATCAGGACAGGTTGTAAGTGGCATATGAAAGGGTGAAAGAAAGAGAAGTTGGGGAGTTAGAGGAGGAATGGGGGTTGATGAAAGAATGTTTTGTGGGAAATGCAAGTGATGTGTCTGGAAAGAGGTTTGTTGGAGGTGGCATGAGGAGGGGCAGCGAGTGGTGGAATGAAGGGGTGAAAATGAAGGTGGAAGAGAAAAAGAGGGCTTTTGAGGAATGGCTGCAGTGTAAAAGTAGGGAGAAATATGAAAGATATAGGGAGAAAAATGTGGAAACCAAGCGGAAGGTACAGGAAGAGAAGAGGTTGGCAAATGTTAGGTTGGGACACGATTTTAGTAGGTTATATGAGGAGAATAAAGAGAAGTTTTGGAAAGAAGTGAAGAGAGTAAGGAAGGGTGGATCGAGGATGGAAGAGACAGTGAAAGATGGAATGGACTGATGTTAAGAGGGAACGATGCAAGGAAATGATGGGCAGAATATTTTGAGTGCTTGCTGAATGGTGAGGAAGAGAGAGAGGCAGCTATAGTGGCAGTGGGGGGTGTTCAAGTGCCAGTAATGGGAAATGAAAATGAGAGAGAGATTACAAGAGAGGAGGTGAAAAGGGCATTGTCTGAAGCAAAAGCAGGTAAAGCACCTGGAATGGATGATGTGAGAGCGGAGATGTTGAAAGAATGGGGTGTGACTGCATTGGAATGGTTAGTGAGATTATTTGATATATGCTTTATGTTGTCGATGGTGCCAGTGGAATGGATGATTGCTTGTATAGAGCCCCTATAGAAAGGTAAGGGAGATGTGCATGAATGCAGTAATTTTAGTGGTATAAGTTTGTTGAGTGTGGTAAGAAAAGTTTATGGTAGGATACTGGTTAATAGGATTAGGGATAAGACAAAAAATGTGATTGCGGAAGTGCAGAGCGGTTTTAGGAGAGGTAGAGGTTGCATAGATCAGATTTTACTGAGACAGGGATGTGTGATGTCACCATGGCTGTTCAATTTGTATATTGATGGATTCGTAAGAGAGGTGAATGAGCAAGTGCATGGTCGAGGTTTGAGAATGGTAGATGGGGATGATAACGAGTGGGAGCTGAATCAGTTGCTGTTTGCAGATGATACTGTGGTGGTGGCAGATTCAGAGAAGAAGCTGTGTCAGTTAGTGTCAGAATTTGGAATGGTGTGTGAGAGAAGGAAGTTGCGAGTGAATGTGGGAAAGAGTAAGGTTATGAGGTGTACAAGGAATGAGGATGGTGCTGGATTGAATGTTATGTTGAATGGAGAGACCCTTGAGGAAGTTGATCAGTTTAAGTATTTAAGTTCGGTTATAGCTGCAAATGGTGGAGTGGAAGTACATGTGTGTCACAGAGTGAATGAAGGATGTAAAGTGGTGGGTGCATTGAAAGGAGTGATGAAGAATAGAGGGTTGGAAATGAATGATAAGAAAGTTTTGCATGAGAAAGTGGTTGTGCCAACTGTGATGTATGGATCAGAGTTATGGGGTATGAAAGTAAGTGAGAGACGGAAACTAAATGTGTTTGAGATGAAATGCCTGAGGAGTATGATTGGTATATCTCGGTTGGATAGGGTTAGGAATGAAGTGGTGAGAGCAAGAACGGGTGTGAGGAGAGAAATTGCAACCAGAGTAGATATGAATGTTCTGAGATGGTTTGGCCATGTGGAAAGGATGGATGATGAAAGACTGCTGAAAAAGGTGATGAATGCGAGAGTTGATGGGAGAAATGCTAGAGGGAGGCCTAGGTTTGGGTGGATGGATGGAGTAAGGAGAGCCCTGAATGATAGGAGGATGGATGTGAGGGAAGCAAGTGAGCGTGCTAGGAATAGGAATGAGTGGTGAGCGATTGTGATGCAGCTCTGATGGGCATCTGCTGTTACCACGGGGCTGCATCTTACAGAGGTAGCTCTGTGGTATGGGCAGTAGGAGGAGTTGGTAGTTGTGAAGAGACACAGGTTGTGGAAGATCCGGGAGGATGGACTGAGGCACTCCAGCAGTGCCATCAGTGCCATCTGAATGGTCGCTTGCTCCCTCGTCATTGCCCATAGAGCAAAGTAATCCCCTTATTGTTTTCTTTTTTTTATGTCGGCTACCCCCCAATTAAAGGGGGAAACAGCCAAGGTAGATAGAAAAAAAATAGTATATATATATATATATATATATATATATATATATATATATATATATATATATATATATATATATATATATATATATATATATATATATATATATATATATATCATACTCTTGCACCTAGCCGAGATAAGAGCCTAGAACACAATGTGTCAAGGCGCTATCAATTGTACAACCGAAGGCATAACAGAAGAGAGACACTTCTTAGCTAGTTTCTGGAGCTAGGGAATTAATATACACTTATAAATGTCTATGTTCATCTTATTCGTTTATATTAACTAATAACAATGAGTCTTTACGTAGATAATGTATTTTTTTTTTTCGGTGAAGACCTTCATCTTTATAATCAGATATTCTTCCCCTTTACCCTACTGCATGAGAGTAAACATTTAACAGATGAGTATGTGGATCAGAGCTGATAAAAAAAAAGCTTCAAATATGATAAAGCACCATTAATAGTTTTGACCATGAAAGCTGTACTTTTGATGTACAATAATAATCCTTAGGAATCGATCATATGACAATAAGCAAGTATCAATATTATCAGTATAATTACCGATGTTAACTTAACATTTTTTATGATTTAATAGATATAAAAAATTAACATATGTAAATATTGCAATAAATATATATGTATGAAAAGTCTTTACCTGTAAGCATCAAGAAGTGATAGTATGAGAATGTACGAAATTTGTTGACACAAGAGTGCGTCGTCTGCAACCACAGTTGACAGATACATCAGTGTGTAAACAAACATGGCAGACAGTGCTGGTTCTTACGTGGTGTCAGTAGCAGCAGCTACAGACGCTAACCAATCTATTTTTCAAAGCGTATTACATTTAGCGGACGATAATATTCAGCACTTTAAAAATGACGATTCTGAATATGGTCAGAGATTGCATAGTGGATTTTTGGTGCTTAGGGACAATATGGAAAAGGTTACGTCCCTCTCAGAGAGGGTCAGGAAGGAAGCCCCTCAGTTTGATTTTGATAAGGACAATCCTGGCAATGGCTTCAGAAGCTTCAATAACATAGTGGATCAAGCGATCGTTAGTGTATTTGACGTGTGTAAACAGGTGGCATCAAGTAGAGGATCTTTACTCTTCAGGAAAGGACATTTTGTAAGGTTAGTCATGGTATAATTTAGCAGTTTGACGGATGAGAGCTTATCCCTAACCAACAAAGTCTCCCACTTACATGACTTCCATTTCAAACCTTGGGAAATTAACTTAAATGAACAAATTCACTCTTTTGGAGGGGGAAAATTTCTTCCTCCCAGGAATTTTGGTTTTAGTATGTTCCTCATCTGTAGTTTAGAATATATCCTTGCGCTTAACTAGGTTAGGTTTATGAAGTTTTGTAAGTTGGGACACATATTTCTCTAGATCTATTAGCTGTTGACTGGTGTACTGGTAATCTATAATATCTTCCTTTATAATAACCAAATTGCATATACAGTGTACGTCATGACTGTTAGTGATGAGTAATATAAATATTAACATTACTAAATTTACGCAGGGAAGTTGAAGCATGGAGTCAGACATTAGTTTCTCTGGTTTCTCTGCTGGAGTATATTGATAATGTTCTCCTGCCTCGGTGTGAAGATGGGAACCTGTTGTCTGATGTCTCCAGTTCTCCCAACGAGCTAATGGGCATGCTCAATACCATACCTCAGTATTCATTCTATGGACGATGTCTTGGATTCCATGTAAGAGCTCTCATTTAATGAAGATTAATACTCTGTTATATGAGAATAGATATTTACTGAATTAATCTTTTTCTGCTGTAGGTGTAATGTGTTTATATTTATGTACAAGGAATATCTGAGATTGATATCAGAATTTCCAGCAATTAATCACTTGTCAGATTTATTTCAGCTGCAGTACAATATGCATTTTGTTATTTGAATTTTAATCCTGGAAAACCTGTGCTTGTGGTTTGGTGAATATAATTTTTTGCCCTCATATATTGTGATGATTTCTTGCCTTTGGTTTTCCTTTAAAGAACATGTGCACTACTCTTTTATTTTTCTAACTATTTTACTGCTTCCTAGGATTGATATAAGCCATTTTCTTGTGATTTATGTTTTTCTGTGTAAAGTTTAAGATTATTTAATAATATAGTTCCTATGGACACGCCAGTTACAAAACTTTAGTTTTGTTATACAATTTTTAAAATTTTTGCTCTATTCCACCATGAAATCAGACGAGAAAATAGCCTTGTAGATACATTTTCTAAGGATTTATACTAAAAAAGATATGGCAGTTTGTAAGACAATTTACAATTTGAATAGGAATGGCAAGTCATATTAGCAAAGTCCTTATAAATTTGTGTTTTACTCCTGTCTATATTATCAGTCTTTCATAGTTTAATTTTTTGAGAGAAGGGTTTGCATTCTATATTGTAAAATGCTTTCCTCCATAGAGCAGCTCAGATACATCATGATGATTATCTGAAGTAGCTTCCTCAAGACTTGTAGATTTTTTTTTTTTTTACCTTGATCTTGAAGCGCTACCAGGATTGTCAAATAAGCAAAACCATACCTCTTTTCTAATCCTTCTCAGGAGAGGTAATGTTGCCATAGCCACCTGTGTGGCACAACTTTGATAGTTCCACCTCTGGTTTATGGAGTGTATATTTTGATACTACAGTTTATTTTAGTGTTCCTTAGACTGTATCCATGCTCTTAGCTGAGGTATATGTATTAAAATTTCTAGCCATTGTATTTCCTTTTATATTGTATTTTAATATCAATAACCATCCTATATATTCATGACACTTTATCTATACATATGTCAGTGATTAAGTATAAAATAATGGAATATTGTAACGGAATATCAAATACAAGCGTTCATGCAATATAGTAGTTGAAGCCTTTTTTTTGTTGTGCTTTATTGCATAAGTTGTTTATGCTACAATCAAATTATAGTTTTGGAGTTGAAACTCTTTGTTGTAAGGATGTTTGTGTGTGTGTCCAGTAGTATGAAGCAGCCTTTTACACACAAAGAAGATGTCATACTTGTAATCTTTTGGCATATATGTGTGACATATGATTCATTGCTAACCTCGTGGGTCACCAATAGTGACTTATATTTGGAACAGTGGGGAGCTTAGCCATTTGCTCTTTACACACAGAATGTCTCTCATGTGATTTTTTTCTGTTTGTGTTATTTTAAAATCACTGGCATAAAGCCTATTTTACTTTGTCATGGCTAATTTGTATATAAAAGAAAATTATTAACACATACAAAAGTGAGGTAAAAATAATTACATATGAATAGTACAGTATATGAATTGAATGAATACTTAAAGAGAGAATAAATAGAAAGTAGGTGATAGATTGTTAAAGTGTTAGATGTTGACAAAATTTGGTCTCATTGATAGGTAATTCAGGAATAAGTTTCAAAGTTTATAATTAAAAGTTACGATGATGCACTTATTGCGTACATGATAGTAATTCACCCTATTCAGTGTTTATGTTGTTTCTGGATTTGATATTAGTATTTTTTCCCGGGATGTCTGCCAAAAGAATAGTTCTGTATTGTAGTCTGTTATTTGTCCTAGTTTTTTGTTGTTGCTTTTGTGTACTTCGATCGTCTATCCTGTGATATTTGTGTCTCAGGATGTACTGTAGCAGTGCACTTATCATTTTGCTATTTTTATTAATGAGTTCTTTACCATTAATACAATTACATTGCCAACCGTTATTCTACAGGCTGTGATACGTCCATTGATTTTATACATCATTTAATATATACTCTTTTTATTTGAAAATAGAGTGTACTGGATCTCACACCTCCATATTTCCTTTCCAGGAACCCATGTTCCTCTTCACAGTTATCATCATGTTCTATCTTTCTTTCATTTGATCGTCATTGTTGTGTTTAAATTGGAATTGTCATTGCGTTTTATTTAATACTATATATATTGGATTTCATTCACCATTTTTCTAGATAGTATTACCATAGGTAGCTTGTATAGTCTTCAAGCACTTGTACTAGGAGACTTTTCAGATTTATCAGAGCTAATTTTAATGAAAACCATTGATGAGATAGAGGTTTCTTCACCTCAGAAATGGTGATTTTGCTGATCTCAGGAACCTAGTTATATTAACCTGTATGGCCCTTTAAGAATTGAATTTACTGTTATGAGATTCAGTGCAGCTACATTAGGTCTTACTCACATAGCATATTATTTTTATTTTTTTCTGATATGCATTTTATTTTGGGTTAAAAAATAAAGCACAAATGTTTTATAAATCTCAAATTGATGTGTAACTAAAGCTCAGTATTATATTTCAGTATTATCCTTCTCTGAGAAAGAACCTGAAATATCTGAATATCTGCCTTGCTGCATTCAGTGAAGTTTATTATGCAGAGGGCAGTAGCCTCATACAGCGAACCCGAAATTCAGTAATGTCAAGTAGGTTTTTGCTTCTTATATTAACCATATTATATAGTTTTGAAAAAAAGGAGGAGAGTTAGTTTTACTCTATAAAAATACAATAAAGCTAGCTCAGATTAAAACTTAAAAGAATCATATATTTCGAGCTTTGAAAGTTTTTTTTTTTTTTTGTCATCAGGATAATGAAATATTTAGTGGTAACATTGAAGAGAGGGGCAATACTTTTAAGCAGATTATTGACTGCTAAACTCATTGCACTTTACACATATACCATAATAATTCATAGTGTAATTTAAAGTTTGCGATGACAGCCTCATATGTTGAAATGAATGTTTATTAGAGTAAAATAATTCCTTCCTCTCAAACTGTCCGTATAAATTAGAGTTTGGATATTTTCTATTTCTTTTTATATCGAACTGTTCTTGAGAGTCACACTTCTTAAGTGATATGATCATTTTGAATGACCTCTCCAGAGGATATATTCTGACTTTCACTTATTTGGAACTTTTTTTTTTACAGATATACTGTACTATCTGAGTCAGTAAGAGATATCAAAATTGCTATGCATCTTGTTACGGAAGAATAACTGCATTGTATTTTCACAGGTAGTAAATATGTTGTTGATGCAGAGCTACGTTCTCGTAGGATTGTTGATGTAGTGCAGTACTCTTCAGTTGAATTTATCAAAACATTCTGGTCTGTTGCTGAAACAGGTAGAACATTTCACATATTTGTAATTTTGCAAAAACAAAATTGCATTTAGCATAATGTGTTATAACTTTTCTCTGTCTTTTTGTGTCTATTTTGTGAAAAGTGTGTACTTATTATGTTCTTCTTCTCTGCACCATTGCTTTAATGAATATACTGGGTGGTTGTGAAATTGAATTTTGCCTTGTATTGGCGGTGTGTCGTAAGAACAGATTAAAAGGGACAGGCCAGCCTGTCAGCTTTATTCTACACTAATAGAAGGGTTGAGGATGGGTAAGGTCTAATAAAGTCCTGTTACTTTCCCCTTATTGTTTAGTATTGGCCATCCTGCCAGCTCCAGCAGCCTTCATGTTGCAAAAAAAAAAAAAAATGCCGCAAAAATTATAGAATGAAATCTAGCTATAGGTGTAAAATGTAACCACTCTGCTGATGCCAAGGGCTCCATGAGCCACTTTCTTCAAATAACAGTTATTAGAATTATTTACCACCTTTCAAAAGAATATTCAGACTGTGATGACAGTACTCTTTAGACTGCCTGAAAAAAAAAAGAGAAAAAGTCTCTAAAAGATGAATGAAAGTGTTTGTATATGCTCTTTACAGTCAGGTAATGGCCATCACCCATATCTAAATGTATATTAGTACAGTACCTTCATGTTCACAGGATGGAATGAGGTTGCTAATGCTACTAGACATGTATGAGAAGATGGCTGGAAAAAGAGTAAAAAATGCTTTGTGGTGAATTACTCCAAAAAATTTAGATAATTTTGTGTGTGATTTTACCTTATTGGTAAATATATGACTGGACTTTGCTTACAGCGTGACTTTTGAATAGTTTGGGTGTCATTTTAGGCTTTATTTGCTATTGAGTCTTTATTCTAGATACAGTGCTTTTAAAGAATAAATTAAACTTTTCTCTCTGTGTCCTGATGAATCATACTAAGTACTCATAAACTCCTTTAAAATTGCTGATGCTATTTTGTAGTAAATTTGTTTTTGATATTGGCATTATTCATTATGTAATTCTTTCCAATAATTTTGAAATTGTAAAATTACAGATATTATGACTCAGCTCCCAGGAATTGTTGGGCCAACTTTAGCTGTAACGCAAGTTGTTATTGTTCCATGTGAAGAGACCCAAGTTACCAAGGTAGATGGGACAGCAACAGTTGTTATACCCCAACCTCATTCCCACATTGAAGCTCGCCCTATCACCTGTCATTTGTTATCTGCGCACTTGCGTGAAGGAATGGTAGGCATCAAGGTAAGACAAGAGGAATTCAGGTAGGCATGATGGTAATGGTCAGCTCTCTCTCTCTCTCTTGAGAGAGAGAGAGAGAGAGAGAGAGAGAGAGAGAGAGAGAGTAAGCTCTGAAAGGCTGTGAATATGTTTACTTTTGTTCTGCTTTTAAATTTACTCCCACCATTAGAAAGAAGGGGATTTGAAAGAGGGCTGATGTCCTATTTATGTAAATCTAGTCAAAAAGTATTTTGTGCCAAATATTTCCGTCTCTTGAATATTCTGCATGTTCCAGCTTTTTCTTTGAGGAATATTGTCCCAGTATTTTTTATATCCAGTGTAGTTTATATAAAATTAGAAATTATATTGCTAAGTAATTTTATTGTTGTAATTTTATTTTATGCAAGTTTTTTAAAACATCTTACCTTCATTACATTGTGTTTGTATTTGAAAGATTATTGTATCTGCTGCAGCCCGGTGAAAAGGAGAATAAAGGAATGCCTATACTACCTCCATCTGATTATTTACTGGTCCATTGCCATGGTGGTGGATTTGTAACACAGTCTACAAAATCCCAGGAGGTTTGTATTTGCTTGCATACAATTCTGTATTTTCGTTTATGTAATGTTTCTTAAAATAGCGTAGAATTTGTGATTTTATAATATATTCCATAAATTGGAGCTATTACCGTTTATCTAGATTAGGTTATATTTGAACTTCATGTTTAATTTTGTCTTTTTATTCATGATGAACTTCGTAACCTATTTATATGTGAATGCATATTGCAAAATGGTGTCTTATTTTAGGTATTTCTGAGGGATTGGTGTGTGAATATAGGTGTGCCAATGCTTTCCATAGACTACAGTCTTGCTCCTGAGGCCCGATATCCCAGACCATTGGAGGAGGTGCTAACGGTGTATGCCTGGGTATTGAACAATTTTGAAATCTTAGGAACCAGTGGAAAGACAATAGTCCTTACTGGTGAGAGCTTGGATTAATATAAACTAGAAGTCTTTCCTTTATGACCTGCATGTCACATGAGACAACTAAAAGTGAGAGGGGAATGAGGGCTTGAAAGTCATTCTCTCACTGAATTTTTTTCTTGCTACCAAACATTTTAGCAGAAATTAGAATGGGCAAGGTGTCTTGAAGCTCTGTCACCTCAATTCTTTTGCCATAGTTGTGGTCACCCTTTGGTACTCAGCAGGGTATATCGGATCAATTGGAAAAAATATCTTTTTCAAGATTTTATGAATCACTTAAATTGAAATGATTCTAATTCCACTTTGGGCATTTAGCTACTCGCTTTGGCTCTTGCAAAAGTATTTGGATGAAGTTACTAGATACTGTATGTAGTTTTGAATCTCTGAAATTTTGAAGTTTTTATTGAAAATGAGTTTTATAGTTATGATTTAGACTTGCAGCTAAATGTACTTAAAAAGAAAGGGATTTTGTCATGCTTTTATTGCTCCAAACTGTGCAAAATATATGATGGTGGGTTTTATATATATATATATATATATATATATATATATATATATATATATATATATATATATATATATATATATATATATATATATATATATATATATATATATATATATATATATATATATATATATATATATATATATATATATATATATATATATATATATATATATATATATATATATATATATATATATATATATATATATATATATATATATATATATATATATATATATATATATATATATATATATATATATATATATATATATATATATATATATATATATATATATATATATATATATGTTCGTTGTTGTTCCGGTTTTACGTCACGGACTCCCTTTTCTACCAAGGGCTAGAATGGTTGCCTTCTTGCGGAGGACTTGCATTGGCATATGTAATTGTTACCCTGAGTGCATGCCCTTGTCAACCTCAGACCATGACATATATATATATATATATATATATATATATATATATATATATATATATATATATATATATATATATATATATATATATATATATATGTATATGTATATGTATATGTATATGTATATGTATATGTATATGTATATGTATATGTATATGTATATGTATATATATATGTATATATATATATATATATATATATATATATATATATATATATATATATATATATATATATATATATATATATATATATATATAATATATATATATATATATATATATATATATATATATATATATATATATATATATATATATATATATATATATATATATATATATATATATATATTAGTTTAGATTGCCATTATTTTCCTTTTAGTGCTGTGAACTCTTATAACAGGATACCTGTTGTCCATTACAGTATGTATTATGTAATTTCTTACCTTTATAGGTGACAGTGCTGGGGGAAACCTCATATCAGGTCTTACTATAAAATGTCTTGAACTTGGCATACGTATTCCTGATGGTCTCTTTTTGGCATACACGCCATTTGTCTTTGAACTCATTCCATCTCCTGCTCGACTGTTAGCTGTAATGGACCCTATGTTACCTCTAGGATTTGCTTTGAGATGTTTGAAAGGTATAGTCTTCCCTTGTTTCTAATTCTACTTAACCGTTTGCCATTTATTGAATATAATTGTACTTAACATTTTGCCAATTATTGAACCTGGATATATTTAAGCACACACAATTTCTTGAAGCTAGATGTGTTTAACCATTTGCCATTCATAGAGCATTGTTTTATTATACCCTTTTGCTGTGTATTATATCTAAACACATAGTTTAGTGCAAATATATTTCACGCAAATCTATAACCTTATTTGATCAGGATCACAGTGTCTGTTGTAGCTTAATACAGCAATGAAGTTTTAATTTTTGATTTTATTGTTGACAGTATAGTATATTCCATAGATCTTCTTTTAAAATTTATATATGAAAGGAAGAGAGGCCATAGTCAGAGCTCGTTTAATCTTAGGCACATGTGTTTTTTTTTACAGCGTATGCTGGGTTACCGAGTGGACAGAGTTCATTAGCCACCACACCAGGTGACATTACACACCCCATATCTAGTGCTGACACATCCAAGACTGTTCATGCCTCAAAGAGTGATGGTCCTGCTACATTAGACATAAGCAAAGGAAAGTCGGTTCAGGATAGTTTGAGTGACAGTGAATCATTTGTTGAGGTGTCCGAAAGTGATGTTAAAGATGCAGATGCCCTAGTCAAAAGCCCTTCATTTGTTTCTGAGCCTGGTTCAGATACACTTACAACAGTGTCTTTAACATCAGAAGCATCTAAGTTAGAAGATGCTTCAGCCAAACTGGAAAGTCAGAGCGTTAGCCAGAAATCAGAAGAAAAAGAGGAAATTTCAAGGAGATATGTAACTGAATTCCTTAATAAATATGTTTTGGATTCTAGAACAGATAAACAGGTAAGATGCCAGTGCTTTTATGTGCCTTTTACTTTATAGTGAATATGAATATTTTATACTGTAATTGAAACCACATTTCTAATGGTTAACACTTACCTTTTCCTACTATTCTCTTAATATCAATGCAGGGGCGTAAAGTACCTATCCTGAGGACTGGGAGTGAGGAGGAAAGTGAACCAGAGGAAGAGACTGTGCTCTTTGAGGCACCAAGTGTAAGTGCAGGTATTACTGCCAGATTAGGGAAGGCCAAAGATGCAGTTGTAAGTGGTATATCAGCAAGCCTAACTTCATTTGGATTCAGGAGAAAGGAAGTGAATTCATCTCCAGTACCAACAGCGACCAAAACAGATGCACCCCGAGTACCATCACCAACATCTCCCACGTCTCTAATACCTCCAGAGACTACAGCGGCAAGAAGGTGATCTACCTCCAGTTTTTTGCTATTTACTGGATGAACTTACTTGGTTTTGTAGTTACAAGTCTTTCACCAGATTTATATCACTCAGACCTCTTGTTGATGTTTTAATTTTTGGTGTCATCCATATTAAAGTAGACTTCTGTAACCTTTATCTTCATAAAAATGAAGCCCACAGAGTAGACATCACCCAACAACAAATTTGTGGATATCTGCAAGACCAGTATTGCGAGTGTAGAGTTTTTACATTTTCTTTCTCAAAGGCCGCTTTCACACCAAAGTGGCACGTCGCACGTAGTATGCAACGTGGCACGCCAATTGAAAGCACATCTGGAAATATATGAAACCTTTCACACAGAAGTGGTGTAACACGTCCCATCTGCCATGACACATCTGTGTGAAAGGCTTCATATATTTCCGGATGTTTGTTTTCATCTGGGATGCCACGTGTGACGTGCCACTTTGGTGTGAATGCGGTCTAAATAGGTCAGCACCTCATGTTATATGGTATTTAGTATATATTTAGTGATGCAGTTATATCAGTAACTATGTTCACATTTATATGTATCTAAGAAATTGCAAATTGTCACTGTATAATACCTTATATTCTAGTTTACAATTAAAGTTGTCCAATATACTCTGGAATATGAACACAAGTTTTATTGTTTTTTTTTAGGCCATCATTTAGTGAAATATTCCTAGTTTCACCCTTGGATCGGAGGGGTAGTCGCTGTAGTCTTAGCGAAGAGTTCAAGAATGTGAAGATCATGACTGACCATTACCTCAGTCCTTTAATGGCACCCAAAGATATATTGTCAAAATTCCCTCCTTGTGCATTTTTGGTGGGTGACGTGTATTTACTTTTTTCCTAACTTATTATGATTAAAATTTTTCCATGAATTCCAAGGTGTTCTAAGTTAGCAGTATATGCAAATACACCTTCGGTAGGGATATCAGTCCTCAGGATATATATATATTATATATATATATATATATATATATATATATATATATATATATATATATATATATATATATATATATATATATATATATATATATATATATATATATATATATATATATATATATATATATATATATATATATATATATATATATATATATATATATATATATATTTAACTTATTATGATTAACATTTTGCCATGAATTCCAAGGTGTTCTAAGTTAGCAGTACATGCAAATGCACCTTCGGTAGGGATATCAGTCCTCAGGATATATATATATATATATATATATATATATATATATATATATATATATATATATATATATATATATATATATATATATATATATATATGTAATATATATATATATATATATGTAATATATATATATATATATGTATATATATATATATATATATATATATATATATATATATATATATATATATATATATATATATATATATATATATATATATATATATATATATATATATATATATATATATATATATATATATATATATATATATATATATATATATATATATATATATATATATATATATATATATATATATATATATATATATATATATATATATATATATATATATATATATACATATATATACATATATATACATATATATATATATATATATATATATATATATATATATATATATATATATATATATATATATATATATATATATATATATATATATATATATATATATATATATATATATATATATATATATATATATATATATATATATATATATATATATATATATATATATATATATATATATATATATATATATATATATATATATATATATATATATATATATATATATATATATATATATATATATATATATATATATATATAATATATATATATATATATATATATATATATATATATATATATATATATATATATATATATATATATATATATATATATATATATATATATATATATATATATATATATATATATATATATATATATATATATATATATATATATATATATAATATATATATATATATATATATATATATATATATATATATATATATATATATATATATATATATATATATATATATATATATATATATATATATATATATATATATATATATATATATATATATATATATATATATATATATATATATATATATATATATATATATATATATATATATATATATATATATATATATATATATATATATATATATATATATATATATATATATATATATATATATATAATATATATATATATATATATATATATATATATATATATATATATATATATATATATATATATATATATATATATATATATATATATATATATATATATATATATATATATATATATATATATATATATATATATATATATATATATATATATATATATATATATATATATATATATATATATATATATATATATATATATATATATATATATATATATATATATATATATATATATATATATATATATATATATATATATATATATATATATATATATATATATATATATATATATATATATATATATATATATATATATATATATATATATATATATATATATATATATATATATATATATATATATATATATATATATATATATATATATATATATATATATATATATATATAATATATATATATATATATATATATATATATATATATATATATATATATATATATATATATATATATATATATATATATATATATATATATATATATATATATATATATATATATATATATATATATATATATATATATATATATATATAT
>JAXCGZ010019376.1:20000-52500 GCA_037179515.1 Halocaridina rubra | reverse complement strand
TTAATTCTGAAACATTTCGCGTCTAGTTAAAAAGTCAAACTTGGAGACGATAAACAAAGACGCGCATGCGCGTACACACACACACACACACACACACACACACACATACACACACACACACACACACACACACACATACATACATACATACATACACACACACACACACACACACACACACACACACACACACACACACACACACACACACATACACACACACACACACACACACACACACACACACACACATACACACACACAATCAAGAAAATAAAATTAGGTGAAAGATCAGCAATCAAGCAGTAAAAGTTACCAAAGATAAACATAAGCGTTGATGTGCCATGAATAAATTATGTTTGACCCAGACAAATCTGGTTTGTCAAAATCATTTTTTTTTCCTTAACGAAGTTTAACCAAAGGGGAATCGAGCTGTTAGATTAGTGCTTAAAATCCCCAATATTCATAAGGGATATGTTTGAAGCCACCCCATTGAGACGATATCACGTATGGAGATATCAGGTCTAGGGTGGAGGATAATAGGAGTTTTAAGGTGGAAAATGGCAGTCTTAGGGTTGATTATAGCATATTTAGGGTGAATTAAGCGTTTTCATGTGGAAGGTAGCTGTCTTGGAGTTGCATATAGAGCATTTAGGTTGGTAGATTAAGTAGTTTTAGGGTTATGGGTGACTATTTGAGTTGCATTTAGGTTGGTAGGTTACGTAGTTTTAGGGTGAAGGGTGACTACTTAGGGTAGAGGGTAAGAGCTTCAGGGTAGAAAGATTAATCTTTCTGGGTAGTGGATGGGAGATAGCATTTTTAGGGTACTGAGGGTGAAAGTCACATGGAAAAGGGGTAAACTTATAGGGTGAAATCTCGGATTTTTAGGGTAGAAAATAATGCATGAAAGGTGAAGGCTTAAGAACTTTTAGGGTGAAAACATGTTACCAGGAAGGAGGATATAGGAGTTTTAGAGTGAAAGTTTTCACAGGGTAGAAAATAGATTATTTAGAGTGGTGGTGTTAGGGTGAAAAGTAGCATTGCTAAGGTAGAATATTACATTTTAGGGTAAAATATATGATTTAGGGGGAAGATAGTACTCTTAGGGTAAAAACTGGCAATTTAAAGGTGGCAGATAGCATTTTTAGGGTAGAAAATTGTGCATGTGGATTGGAAAATGTTAAAGGTTTAGGCTGGATGATATCACCCTTAGGGCAGAATATAGATTAGGATGGTGGATTAAGAACTTTGTGTGTGGAAGGCATAATTTTTAGGGTAAAAGGCAAAGGTTTAAGGGTGAAATAGGGTATTTTTAGGGCTAAAAATACACATTTGGGTTGGAAGATTATGAACATTTAGGGTGAAAGGTATTACATTAAGGAAGAGGAAGAAATATTTAGGAGAGGCACAAAGGTAAAGCTTTTAGGGTGATAGATATCAATCTTAAAAAAAGAAAAAATAGACATTTGAGATGGAAGATTTAGTAGTTCATGGAAAGACGCACTAATTTAAATGTAGAGATTAGAGTTTTAGGGAATTGTAATTGCGTAAGATAGTATTTTTAGGGTAGAGCGTAATGGTTTTTAGGGTAAAAGATTGCATTCTAAGGTTAAAAAACTAGCGTTGTTAGGGTGGAGAATTGGGGACGCTTAAGTTGTAAGATAGAAAAATAAATAATAACAATTGATTTGTTAGTTATTGCGAGTTATTTGATTAAATTATATATTCAAATATTTCTGTATTTATATTATTGATTTGTTATGCATTTTTTTGTTTGCTTCTCTATGTACTTACATTTTTATTATTTAATAGTTACTTATTTATTTATTTATTTATTTATTTAGTGCATGCAATATCTCCGCCGTAGATATATTGTCTGTTTTGCAAAAAAAATAAAAAAATAAAATAAAATTGTAAAGGAATTTATTAATGTATTAGAAACAGATATTGGAGAGGAGATATTATTTTAGCTTTATATTGCCTTATATGTAAGTTGCTACAATATATTGTAGCAGAATCTCAGGACCACATAAATAAATATACAGACACACGCATATACATACATACATACATACATACATGCATACATATATATATATATATATATATATATATATATATATATATATATATATATATATATATATATATATATATATATATATATATATATATATATGTGTGTGTGTGTGTGTGTGTGTGTATGAATGTATGTATGCGTGTGTTTTGAAAAGTGGAGCCTTATATATGGTGTATGTAGATCTGTAAGAGTGGGTATATTCGTATTTTGCCAATTAATAATGATACCAAGTGGAAGTCAAGATAATAATAATGATAATAATAATAACAATCATAATAATTATGATAATAAAAATAACAATCATAATAATTATGATGATGATAATAATAATAATGATAATAATAAGAACAATCATAATAATAATAATAATAATAATAATAATAATAATAATAATAATAATAATATTGATAATAATAATAATAATAATAATAATAATAATAATAATAATAATAATAATAATAATAATAATAATTATTTATACTTCTAAAGCTACTGCTAATGCTGTAATGCTCTATACTTATAATAATAATACTAGAGAAAACAATATTCATTTTAATAGCAATAAGGAAGAGAAGAAAATGTCTCGAGAGCTCTCAAATATAAACAGGAATAGTAAAGACTTTTATATCTTAGAAAGTATATTTTCTTCATTAACGAATTATTTATTCATAAATTCAGTCGTAATAAACACAAAGTCCTACTAACCACAAACTGCTTGAGAAGGAGTCCAGTTAGGACTTGAAATATAACGTTAGTTTCTTTGTGTTGTTTCACTGATGGGTTTCCTTACTCTAAGTGTGTGTGTGTGTGTGTGTGTGTAAAGCTGAAAGAGAGAGAGAGAGAGACTATGTAACTAATTCCTTTCCGACTCTAGGCTTAAAAGTAGACAAAATTGTGAATATTTTTTTTATTTATGCAAGAAATAAAATGCTGTAATAATGGAAATACTGTTACGGCTTTTCGTTGCTAGAAAATGCCTTTTAACAAGGAAAAGAATCTTCCAAATAATTTGACTTTAAGATGAATACGGAAAATGAAATAAAATAAAACTTTTATTTCTGTTCCACAAAGAATAAACTTCTTCATTTATTTATATTGAGAAAAACAAATAAATGGATTTTTTTTTTTTTTTTTTTTACAATTGTCTAAATTTAAGTGTCTGATTTTGCAAGATAATAAGAATTATTTAGTTTATGTTTTCTTATATATATATATATATATATATATATATATATATATATATATATATATATATATATTATTATTTTTTTTTTTATTTCCATGACTGTTTCTGTACCTAAAAGCACATATACCAAAAATTAAATTCTATGATTTTGGCTTTTGATATGCTTTGAAGTATATTTACTACTTAAAATAGGCGAGAAAAGGCCAAAAAACTTATATATATATATATATATATATATATATATATATATATATATATATATATATATATTTCTCTCCCACTTTTCATACCTCTCTTATTTATACACGTACTGTCCCCATACCTCTCTTAATTATACATGTAATGTCCCCATAACTCTTATTTATATACGTACTGTCCCCGTACCTCTTATTCATACAAGTACTGTCCCCATACCTCTCTTATTTATACACGTAATGTCCCCATACCTTTCTTATTTATTCACGTACTGTCCCCATACCTCTCTTATTTATACACGTACTGGCCTCATACCTCTCTTATTTATACACGTACTGTCCCCATACCTCTCTAATTTATACAAGAACTGTCCCCATACCTCTCTTATTTGTACACGTACTGTCCCCACGCCTTTTATTTTTACAAGTACTGTACCCCTACCTCTCTTATATATATATACTAGTACTGTCCCCATACCTCTCTTATTTATGCACATACTGTCCCCATACCTTTTATTTATACAAATACTGTCCCCATACCTCGCTTATTTGTACACGTACTGTCCCCACACCTTTATTTTTACAAGTACTGTACCCTTACATCTCATATATATACAAGTACTGTCCCCATACCTCTCATATATGCACATACTGTCCCCATATATCTCTTATTTATACACATACTGTCCCCATACCTCTCTTATTTACACACGTACGTTAAACTTGATTATCTGTTCAGTCATCTATTAAGAAAATCTCTCTTAGGGAACAGTGCTACCAGGCTACATAAATGTCTAAAGTACTCTCCCAAAGCAAAGGGCCATGGTATTTTAGCAGCAAAGTACCAGTCTGGAGGCGACTAAGGTGGGTGCGAGTCCACCGTGGGGAGTTAGATATAGCATCCAGCCTTAATCCCCCGGCTCCAACATGTCTCTTAATACACCCATGCGAATGAAGGCTTATTGGAACACATAAAACTGTACATAAAATTAAAAATTCTCCCCTGAGTTATTTTTTTCCAAGATACACCACCATAACCATTGGCCATATTTTTTTCTTAACTGCCTTTAGGCCAGAGGCTGATATTTTAATAGACAGAGGAAGTAGATAAATAAATAGCTGGCTAGGTAGATAGACAGATGGGATAGATAAACAGGTTATGTCATTACCTCTGCAGGTCAGTAGAGGACCTAGAATAACTGCTAGTCAGAATATTTAACTTTTTAGAGATAGAGAGCTAGAAATATAGTTAGAATGAGGAATTTTTGGTTAGTTATTAGGGTGGGGAGTCTCAGAAACAGTTAAGATTCTTGTGAAGTTAAAAATGGGGGTTAATTTAACTAATTTTTTTGAGAAATTGGGGTGAGTTGTGCAAAGGGCTTGAGAAATAGGGTTAAAATGGGGAATTTTATTGAGTTTCTTGGGAGTTAGGTGAAGATTTGCATAGACAGTGGGGAAGATTGCAAAATGAAGTTGGGAATAGTTGTTAATGGGGAATTTTGGTTCATGGGGATTTTGAAAGCCAATAGAAAAGTGTGCAAAATGGGGTTGAGAAATATGGTTCATAATATATCTATCTATCTATCTATATATATATATATATATATATATATATATATATATATATATATATATATATATATATATATTGATCTATAGAAACCTCTGTCTATCTATAAATCTATTGATGAAAATCTATTTAACAGAACCACAATAGCGAGATAAGCAAAAACCACAGAATATTTTCATCCATGTGTTTTACACTCCAACAAACAAACAAGCAAACAAAACAAATAAAGGAAAAAAATAAAAAGCCATTTTCTCAGTCTTTACGTTTTCATATCCTCTTGGGTCCAGACGTAGGATTTTAGGATATGGTCAAAACCATCCTTTGGACGGTTAAATTAAGAGGTCAAACAAGGTCACCTTTTGCTTCCTAGCAACGAGAAAGGACCTACACGTGCACACACACACACACACACACACACACACACACACACACACACACACACACACAACACACACACATATATATATATATATATACTTGACTCTTTGTGTGTGTATGTGGCTAAGTTTGCAGAGCTGTGGACTCCTGTTCTACATGTCCCTGGTTCAAATCCCAACCTGTGGAGGTAAAAACATTGAATACTTTAGTGTGACTAAATTCTATCTGCATTATTATTATTATTATTATTATTATTATTATTATTATTATTATTATTATTGAGACTAATATAATTATGAATGGTGAATTTTAGGTTATTATTAAATACTTTGAAGGGAATTTTGACAGACAATTGGAAATAGTCCAAAATAGGCTTGGAATTAATTAGAATTAGGAAATTTATGGAATCACTATCTCGGGAATCTAGGAAGAGAATGGGGAAGTGTGCATAATGGGGTTGGGGAAATATACTTCAAATGGGGAATGATAGGTTTGGATCTAAATAAACCATTAAGAAGTGTGCAAACTAAGATTGGGGAAAAATAATGAAAAATATTTAGAATGTTGGGGAATTGTTCAACACTTAGATTGTGATTTGGAAACAAATGGGGAATCATACTGATTGGGGTTTGGGGAATATAGTTAAAATGGGGAATTTTAGGTTAATATATGTATAGACAATGAGCAATTGTGCTAGATGGAGTTGGGGAAATAGTACTAAAATGGGGTATTCCAGTTGGGGAAATAGTACTAAAATGGGGAATTGTGCTAAATAGGGTTGGGAAAATATGAGCTTAGAGGGAGGGGATTAAGGTCCGAATGAGGATTAAATGGGATGATATTAATGGTCTTATGGACAACTTCCTAATGGTAATATAATCCTTTGTATCATTTGTCAACTTACAAGGACAATATCAGTGGAAAAATAAGATAGTTATTTTCATTCAGTTTTTTTGTGTGATTTCTTTGTGTCTTTGTATTATGCCTACTAGTGCTAAAGTTCCTTGTTTTTTGGTTTGTTTCTTTGTTTGTTTGCTTTTTATCTTTTGGTAATAGCAATAATTCTCTTCACTTTTTTTGTTATAATTTCAGATTTCTCGAGATTATATATATATATATATATATATATATATATATATATATATATATATATATGTGTGTGTGTGTGTGTGTGTGTGTGTGTGTGTGTGTGTGTGTGTGTGTGTGTGTGTATGTATGTATATTTTTTATAATGAAGATCTTAAGTAGAGAGAGAGAGAGAGAGAGAGAGAGAGAGAGAGAGAGATAATGTACACTACCTCAGAAACTAATTTAAGGATATTTAGTCTAAATCGTAGATATTTAACTACTTAGACTGATATACATTTCTTCTTCTTCCTCCTCAGGAACACAATGAGGACCAACGTCTACACAGCCACAGTGACTGTCTTGGTTTTGGTTGGACTGACTATGGTAACAGCTAACGTCGTGGGGGCTCAGGCACCTTCTTCCGAGAGGGAGCGAAGGGCCCCATCGGGATTCCTGGGCATGAGAGGCAAGAAAAGTGAGGGCATGGGTACGGGTATGATGTCAGATGAAGACTACCCCGCCGGGTATGACCCCATCGCTGCTCGCATCGCCGCTGCCATGAGCATGCCCCTCAGAGGTAAGGGGCAGACACTTCTGTGGCATTTGTTGGGGTTGTTGATATTTCAGCTCATTTTATTTTTAGCTCTTCATGAGAATTATATATATATATATATATATATATATATATATATATATATATATATATATATATATATATATATATATATTGTTTTTTTTTAATGTGTTTGCTTAATTCGTTGGTATTTCTAGTTTAGTTTTTTTTTTTTTTTTTTTGCTTAATTTGTTGGCGTCCGCGACTCTGAGGCGTCAGGTCGAGGGTTCGCGCCCCGTCACGGTCTGAGGTTAGCAAGGGCATGCACTCAGGGTAACGATTACATCTGCCAAAACAAGTCCTTTGCAAGAAGGCAACCGTCCTAGCCCTTGGTAGAAAAGGGAGTCCGGGTTCGTAAAACCGGAACAACAACAACAACAACATAAGATATTGTCTCTATGTGTGTTCATATATATTTTAACATTCCATAAGTATTTGGATTAGTTTATTTTTGTAATATTTGTTCGTCATGAACAACCCACTTCATAAGAGATGTATTTTTTTTTTTGGTGGTAATTTTGCATAGTGAACGAACCTCTTCATAAATAAAAATCTATAAAAAAGAGTATCTTGTTTATAATCTTAAATGAGCCTTAATTCCCCAGCTCCAACCTGTGTTTGTCCACTCTCATTCCAATGGAAATGAATAGATTACACGTCAAAAAAACAAAAATACGAGATTTTTTTAAAATTAAATTTGTGTTTATGGTGTTTCTTGCTTATGCAAAGCCGCTGGTACGTAGAAACATATAAAATAACAGATTAAAGATTAGATGAAAAAAAAAATCATATAATATAAACATAGTTATACAATATGGTTGGTTTCGGTTTTACGTCACGAACTCCCTTTTCTACTAAGGGCTAGGACGGTTGCCTTCTTACGAAGGACTTGTTTTGGCAGATGTAACCGTTACCCTGAGTGTATGCCCTTACTAACCTCAGTCCGTGACGGGGCGCGAACCCTCGACCTGCCGCCTCAGAGTCGCAGACGCTACCATGTTGCCACGGAGACTACAAACATAGTTATGCAATATAATTTATGTAATTGATTATATTGTTGATAAATTATAAGAAATAAAAAAAAATCCAAAATGAGTAGCATGTAAAGTAACACTTAATAATAAAAAAAATAAAATAGTTACTTATATTTGTTTTAAGATTGGCCATTGTGTATTACTACCATATTCCCATCCTGACAACGGACTCGCACTGATCCCTTTAGCATCTGAAGTAGGAATGTTCTTACACTGCCTATTCACTAATATAATTGGTTTAAAATTGGACTTTTTATCTTACTACCATCCACCCTTCCTGACAGCAACCCTCATCATTTCTCCAGTTACTGGACTAGCAACTCCTCCCTCAGGAACCGAAGTATAAATTTATCTAAGCTTTCTGTTCGCTAAGATTAATTAATATTGGACATTTTTCTTACTATCATATACTCTACCTGACAACAACCCTCCCAATTTCTGCATTATTTGGACTCTCGTGACCTCCCTCCGGAATTGGATCACGAATTAAATGATAAATTTTTTTTCCGCTCACTAATATCATATACATTCCTTTAAGCTATATATTTTTTTAACTGTATCTCTGTATATCACTTATTTACTAATTTAATTCCTTGTCAAGTGTTCCCGGGGGCTCTGTGCCCCAAGTGGAAGGAGTTTAAGATGGGGTACGGTGGGGGTGTTTTTGGGACTCATCCAGTGGGAGATCCAGGAGGAAGGGAGAGGGTGAAAGTGGGTGGAGTTTGTTTACCTTGCGAAATGAACATTTATTCATTTCAGAGAGAGAGAGAGAGAGAATAGGAAATGCACTAGCTGGTTGAGAATCAGAGAGAGAAAGAGAGAAAGAATGCACTAGCTGGTTGAGAATCAGAGAGAGAGAGAGAGAGAGATAGATAGAGAGAGAGAGAGAGAGAGAGAGAGAGAGAGAGAGAGAGAGAGAGAGAGAGAGAGAGAAAATAAGTAATGCACTAGCTGGTTGAGAATCAGAGAGAATGCACTAGCTGGTTGAGAATCAGAGAGAGAGAGAGATAGATAGATAGATAGATAGATAGATAGATAGATAGAGAGAGAGAGAGAGAGAGAGAGAGAGAGAGAGAGAGAGAGAGAGAGAGAGAGAGAGAGAGAGAGAGACTGCTAGTCAAGTTTCCATTCGCCTCCTTCTCTATTTGTCTCATCAACATATTCCCCCATTGCTTGAAGACAACTTGTTTTCTTCCTTCAAAACAACAATCCATATTTTTTTTCCGGTTTTACGTCACGGACTCCCTTTTCTACCAAGGGCTAGGACGGTTGCCTTCTTGCGAAGGACTTGGTTTGGCAGATGTAACCGTTACCCTGAGTGCATGTCCTTGCTAACCTCAGACCGTGACGGGACGCGAACCCTCGGCCTGACGCCTCAGAGTCGCGGACGCTACCGCTTGAGCCACGGCGACTACAAAATTATTTATTGTTTATTTATTATTATTCTTACTATCACCTTTCCATTATAGTTTCATTTCTTTCAGTTATCTTTGAGTTTTATTTCACTGAAACCTCTCTTTCCAGTTTTAAATACTAGTTTCATTTCTTCCTATTAGCTTTATATTTTATTTCATAAAATCATTCTTACCTATAGCTTCAAATGCTAGATTTATTTTTTCCTCTTAGCTTTATTTTTCTTATTTCTATGAATATTTCTCTTTCTAGTTTTATATTCTAGTTTAATTTCTTGAACTCAGCGCCGGCCCCAGGTCAGGATATACGGAGGTGATGTTGGTAAGGACATCCGCCATAATGTTCTTAACCAGAACCTAGTACTACCTTCTGAGAGGCTAGTGTGAGTCAGCGACCCCATGTTAAAGAAGAGAAAGATGAATCATTCGTACATTCATAATTATTTTAGACTTCATCGCTGGATGCAAATCCACGCAAATTAATTTTTTATTGTGTATATATCAAAAGATGTTTTGACATACACGTTGAAATAAGCAAAACTTTGGAAAGTTAACAAATCTTTGTGTGTATGTGTATATGTACTTGTGTATGTATCGTGTGCATGTTTATATATAATGTGTATGTGTCTGTATGTGGATTGAGTATGTATGGATACTTTACAGATTGACGTGGCTTCAGAGAGAACTGTATTATTTACTCAAGTCACAAAACATCATGCTTCTGATATCTCCTTTGCAGAAAGTATATCGAGAGAGCTTCTCCCATGGCGGTAACATCTCTCTTCGCCAGAAATTATTATCGGTGAAGAGGTTTGTTACCTCCATGTGAGAAACTCCGTCTGCACACTCTCTTCATAGGATATAATTGAAGCATGGTGCCTGGTAACTTTAGTATCTAAAAGGGGGTTTACACGGTCAAACGGTTCGTCGAACGCGGTTCGACAGACAAGTGTTTGAAGTGATTTTCGAACGTGTGAACGGGGTATTTGGTTGTCGAACACGTTTGTCGAACGTGTTCGACAACCAAATACTCCGTTCACACGTTCGGACATCACTTCAAACACTTGTCTGTCGAACCGCGTTCGACGAACCGTTTGACCGTGTAAACCCTCCTTCAGTGTTACAGCTTTCTAGATGAGTTTCCTGGAGAAAGATAGAGAGATAGATAGAGAAAGAGAGAGGGATAGATAGATAGATAGATAGATAGATAGAGAGAGAGAGAGAGAGAGAGAGAGAGAGAGAGAGAGAGAGAGAGAGAGAGAGAGAGAGAGAGGAGAAAATAGGTGTCTTCCTTCCCAAACGCTTCTTCTTTGATTACCTGTGGGAGAATGCCCAACCCTGAGCCACTGTTTATCCCTGTCGAATGGTTAATGCCATCAGGACTTTGCCTCTCTTCTTCCTCTTTTTTTTCCTTCTCTTCTCTTGTTTTCCTCTTTTCCTTCACATGTCTTCATTCTTTCCCTCTGTCATTTTCTTCCTATTTCCTTAATTCTTATTCTTTTTGCCTTCCTATGATTTAATTCGCTTCCGTTATCATTACGTCTTAATCTGTGTTTTTTTTTTTCTATTTTACGTCTTTTCTTTCCATGTTTTTTTTTCCTCTGGTCTTTTTCTCTTTTTCCCTCTAATGACTTAATTCTCCTCTCATGTCATTAGGTCATATTCTTTCGCTTATTTTGTGATCTCTTTTTTTTTTCCTTTTGATCTTATTCTCATCTTTTTTCTTTCGTTTCTTTTTTCCTTTTCCTGCTCTTTTTCTCTTCCCCTTCTTTTCTTCTCTTTTTCTCTTTCCCTTCTTTTCTTCTCTTTTTCTCTCCCTTCTTTTCTTCTCTTTTTCTCTTTCCCTTCTTTTCTTCTCTTTTTCTCTTTCCCTTCTTTTCTTCTCTTTTTCTTTCCCTTCTTTTCTTCTCTTTTTCTCTTCCCCTTCTTTTCTTCTCTTTTCCTCTTTCCCTTCTTTTCTTTTTCTCTTTCCCTTCTTTTCTTCTCTTTTTCTGTTACCCTTCTTTTCTTCTCTTTTTCTCTTCCCCTTCTTTTCTTCTCTTTTTCTCTTCCCCTTCTTTTCTTCTCTTTTTCTCTTCTCCTTCTTTTCTTCTCTTTTTCTCTTCCCCTTCTTTTCTTCTTTTTTCTCTTTCCCTTCTTTTCTTCTCTTTTCCTCTTCCCCTTCTTTTCTTCTCTTTTTCTCTTTCCCTTCTTTTCTTATCTTTTTCTCTTCCCCTTCTTTTCTTCCCTTTTTCTCTTCCCCCTCTTTTCTTCTCTTTTTCTCTTTCCCTCCTTTTCTTCCCTTTTTCTCTTCCCCTTCTTTTCTTCTCTTTTTCTTTCCCTTCTTTTCTTCCCTTTTTCTCTTCCCCTTTTCTTCTCTTTTTCTCTTCCCCTTCTTTTCTTCTCTTCTCTTTTTCTCTTCCCCTTCTTTTCTTCTCTTTTTCTCTTCCCCTTCTTTTTTTCTCTTTTTCTCTTTCCCTTCTTTTCTTCCCTTTTTCTCTTCCCCTTCTTTTTTGTCTTTTTCTCTTCCCCTTCTTTTCTTCTCTTTTTCTCTTCCCCTTCTTTTTTTCCATATAATTTAATTCTCTTCCTTTCTCGTTAAATCTTATTCTCTGTCTTTCTCCATCCATTCCTATCCCCTTTCTTGGATTTGGTTTTACGTCACGAACTCCCTTTTCTACTAAGGGCTGGGACGGTTGCCTTCTTGCGAAGGACTTGTTTTGGCAGATGTAATCGTTACCCTGAGTGTATTTACTTTTAATCCTTTTCTCTTTTCCATCTTGTGGTTGCTGTCTCTTCCTTTGTCATTTGGTCTTATTTTCTTCCTTTTTCTTAAGAACATAAGAACATAAGAATAGAGGACACTGCAACATGCCTACTGGCACACACGAGGCAGCTCCATTTTTGAATTGTATTTTCAGCATGTCTAACCTATTCTATTCTACTCTACTTATTTATTCTATTTTTCTTTTTATGATTTTTCTAATAAGCACTAACCTATTCATACCCACCCTACCTCTGTCATATGTCTATCTAATCTACATTTGAAGGTGTCTAAGGTATTGGCATTTACTATCATACTAGGAAGCTTGTTCCATGCATCAGCTACTCTATTACCAAACCAATTTTTACCAATTTCCCTTCTGAACCTAAATTTATCAAGCTTAAATCCATTATTACGAGTTCTGGTTTGATCATGAATTTTTAAAACTTTATTTACATCTCCCTTGTTAATCCCTTTAAACCATTTATACACTTCAATCATATCCCCCCTAACTCTTCGCCTCTCTAGAGAATGTAGATTAAGTTTTTTTAATCTGTCCTCATATGGTAGATTTCTGATATTGTGTATCATCTTGGTCATTCTTCGCTGCACTCGCTCCAAGGATTCAATTTCCATTCTATAATAGGGTGACCAGAATTGCACAGCATAATCTAAATGGGGCCTAACTAATGCAAGATAGAGCTGCAAAATAACTTTTTCCGTCCTATTGCTGACGCTTCTTGAGATAAATCCTAAAATTCTGTTTGCTTTATTTCTGACTGCTGTGCATTGCTCTCTTGGCTTAAGACTACTACTCACAAGAACTCCCAAATCCCTTTCACACTGAGAACTCATGATTTCATGGTTATTTAGCTTATAACTAGTATTGTCTTTTATAGTACCCATTTTAACTACTTTACATTTTTCAACATTAAATTCCATTTGCCATTTGTCCGACCATTCAGATAATCTACTTAGATCTTCCTGTAAAGCATGAATGTCTTCTTTTCCATTTATAGTTCTACCTATTTTAGTGTCGTCTGCGAATTTACTTAGGTTACTACTGATATCCGAATCCAGATCATTTAGATATACGATGAATAATAGGGGACCCAGTACCGAGCCTTGTGGTACCCCGCTGGTAACCGAGCCCCACTCTGATTTCTCTCCATTTATGCAAACCCTCTGTTTTCTGTCTTTTAACCATTGTTTGATCCATCTGAGCACAGCTCCTCCTATACCATGAGCTTCCAGCTTTTTAACTAATCTTTTGTGAGGAACTCTATCAAAAGCTTTTCTAAAATCTAGATATATTGTATCATATTATTTGCCACAATCTACTGCCTCGTAAACTTCTGAATAAAAAGACAGTAAGTTTTAATTTATCTATTTCTTTTATTACCTCCTCTCTCGTAATATTTATTGAACTAAGTATATTATCGGGACTGTCTCTGTAAATGAATTCTACTTCCGGAATATTTTCCAAGTTTTCATTGGTAAATACAGATAAGAAATAATCATTTAAACATGTACACATCACTTTATCGTCATCTGTGATATGGCCATTGGCTACTTCAATTGGTCCGACTTTTTCCTTAAATTTTGTTTGATAATGTTGATAAAACCCTTTAGGATTTTCTTTAGCTTCTCCTGCTATTCTAACTTCGTATTTTCTTTTCGACTCTCTAACTATCTTTTTAACTTCCCTGTTTAACTGTATATATTGCTGCCTCACCTGCTCTTCACCTCTTTTTAGTTTCCTGTATATTCCTCTTTTAATACCTATAAGATTCTTTATTCTATTGTTCATCCATTTAGGGTCATTTTTTCTTGATCTGCAATGTTTCATGGGAATATAGTCTCTCTGACTATTCTTAAGAGTCATGACAAAATTGTTATATTCCTCATCCAAATTTATATTAACTGACGGACTGCTGTTCTTTCCTGTGAGAGAATTTAATGTATTGATCTTATCTTGTGATAATCCTTGGCATGTGGTACTCAAATTTTGGGGTAATCCGCTACCTGCGACCTGACCTGCTGGATTAACTACCCACATCTGTACCCCAGAAATCCCTTCCCATACCTCATTAGATAATTTAGTTTTTAAGCCCTCAAAATCTCCTGCTCTAAAGTTTGGAACAATATTCTTATTTTCCTTTATAGTTTCCTTGAAAATTATGTTAAATCTAATGGAATCATGGTCACTGTTGCCCAATTTTTCACCAACTTCTAAATTTGTAACCATATTCTCTCTATTACTAAGAACTAAATCTAGTGTATTCACCCCCCGTGTTGCTTCCAGTACATGCTGAGAAAGGAAATTGTCTTCTACTACTTCCAAAAACTCCTTAGAGCTACTATCACCTGTTATGGTTTCCCAGTTAATATGTCTAAAATTAAAATCGCCTACAATGCAAACTCTATTTGACCTGGTCACTTTAGAAATTTCATCGTATATAACCTGCGACTCCATATCGTCTAGATCAGGTGGTCTGTAGACTACTCCTACAACTAGACTTTCTATATTATTTTTAATTTCAACCCATAAGGTTTCTGAATTTAGATTTGTCTTAATTCCAGACTTAATGCAGCTTCTGAGGCTATCTTTAATATACATAATTACCCCTCCCCCTCTTTTATCTGCACTACGATCAGCATTATAAAGTTTATATCCTGTAATTATGTACTCAGCTTTAAGGTGTTTGCTTTCTAAATTAATCCAACTTTCACTAATGCATATTATATCCGGTCTCTCACTACATACTATGGCTCTCAGTTCTTCTATCTTGTTACCTAAACTACGGCTATTTGTATAATATACTTTTAAACTTTCTCTAGCCTTACCCTTCTTGTGGCTATTCTTTTTGTTAATATTTGTTCTATGTAACAAATGGTTCTTATCCTTAGACTCCCAGTTATTTGACCCACTATTTACTGAATCCTTGATGACTAATTTCTCTGCACAAGTATTATTCATTTCATTATTTGTGTCTAACAAAACCCCCCTACCTCTCTGTCTATCATACCAGCCAATACCGAGACACCTGAATTAGAAAGATGCACTCCATCCCTTGCATACATATGCTTACGACTAGTGAAGTGATCCCACCCGTCTATAAAACCTATATTATTCTCCCGACAGAAGACTTTCATCCTAGCATTTACTCCTATAGCTCGAGACCACCACTCTGAACTTTGGCTAAGCCTAGGGAGAATACCACACATCACAGGAACTGCACCCCTTTTCCTAATCTTATCCAGGGCTTGTCTATACAACCTAATCAGCTCTTCACTTCTACCATCCTGCACGTCATTTCCCCCAGCTATCAAACAAACAACATCTTTTTTCTCAATCCAGCTATTTATTGACTCACCCACCTTCTTCATACCTGCTCCAGGGAAAAAATATTTTCCTCTAACTCTATGCCTGAGTTTCCTGTCTACATATCTGCATAGTGAATCCCCTACAATTACCAAAGAACGAGACTTATCCGGAGGATGGGTTACTCCGACCTTGGGAGACTTACCTAGGCTCTTGACCTGAGAGCTTTTCCCACTTCCATTTTTACGATCGCTAGTACACCTATTTGACTCTATGGTTCCTGAAGAATTACTGCCGCCACTGTCACATTCATCTCTAAGTGAACTAAATGAATTAGCAACCTGTAGTCTAAAAGTATCATTTTTCTTAAGAACCATCTTCGTAGAACCCTTATTCACAACTTTCCAGTCGTCTTCTCTATTCAATTGTCCCTTCCTGGTTAACACCTCTACCTTACCTCTCAGATCCCTGTTCTCCTCAGCTAAGGATCTGACCTCCTGCCTGACTGCGGCCAACTCATTTCTTAAATTAAAAATGAGTTTGCTTGCGTCAGACGAGGACAAATCCCCAGCACAGCCACAAACAGCACCAACAACGACACCACCACCACTACCACCACCACTCTCCATTGTACTAAGTATGGTTAAAACTAGAGCTACTGGAAGCACGTCCTCTCTGGATGAACCCAGGAACTAAACTTACTATTGTCTCTCCTTTTTTTTTTTAGGTCTTGATCTCTTTTCTTTCACGTGGTTTCAATCTCTTCCTATATTACTTTGTCTTATTCTTAACCTTTTTCTATTTATTGTTTCTTCTTCTTCTGCCCTTTGGTCTCTCACTCTTCCATTTTCTTTCTTCATCACTTTGTCTTCAACTCTTCCTCAGTCCTTTAACTTTATCCTTTGCCTTTGTCTCTTCCTTTGTTATTAGCTCATGGCTTCTTCCTTTGTTACTTGCTTTTTACTCTCTTCCTTTGGTATTTGCTCTTAGCTTCTTCCTTTGTCTTTTTGCATTATCCTCCTCCATTTTTATTTTAGTCTCATCTTCCGCTTTGCCGACTTCCTCTTTGCTTTGTTAATATCTTTTTGTTCTTCCTTTGTCAATTTTCGTACATTTTTCCTTTCACTTTATTACTAATCATTCTTCATTATATTTTTTTTTAATTATTCTCCTCCTTCGTTTTAGCATTGCTTCTTTTATCCCAATGTACTTTGGAAATAAAGATTTATTATTATTATTATTATTATTACTCTCTCTCTCTCTCTCTCTCTCTCTCTCTCTCTCTCTCTCTCTCTCTCTCTCTCCTCTCTCTCTCTCTCTCTCTCTCTCTCTCTCATATGTACATTCTGCCTTAATTACTGTAATATATATATATATATATATATATATATATATATATATATATATATATATATATATATATATATATATATATATATATATATATATATATATATATGTGTGTGTGTTTGTATATATATATATATATATATATATATATATATATATATGTGTGTGTGTTTGTATATATATATATATATATATATATATATATATATATATATATATATATATATATATATATATACATTAATCACATAATTGCTTGAAATCATTTTGCGTTCAAGCCAGTCCTCATCCAAAATTCTTTTTCCACATGACTGACTGCGGGTACACAGCATAATAATAATAATTAATATAATAGCACTAGCAAAAGATTAAACTCTAAGCTTTTAGCTTCATTTTAGCGATTTAGCGGATGTTTCTTCTTCCTGATTCCGTCTAGCGGAATAGAAACCACTAAACCGATGTTAATTAGTGCTGATGAAACCAGCTTAGGAGATGGATGTGGTCATGTGCGCTACGATTCTATCTACAGGTTATATAAACTAAGCTATCTATGCAATACTATCTTATCTATCCCTCCAATCTGGATTTGGAATTAAAGTGGGGGAATGTTCTTTGTAAATGAAACTTAAAAAAGATTGAAGTAGTAAGATAATTAAGGAGTGGAGAGGTTTGGTTTGCATTAATTACTGGATTGGATAATGAATCAAAAAGATTTATACTGAATTTATTCCCTCTGCAGTTGAAAACTCTCTCTCTCTCTCTCTCTCTCTCTCTCTCTCTCTCTCTCTCCTCTCTCTCTCTTCTCTCTCTCTCTCTCTCTCTCTCATCTCTCTCTCTCTCTCCTCTCTCTCTCTCTCTCTCCTCTCTCTCTCTCTCTCTCTCTCTCTCTCTCATATGTACATTCTGCCTTAATTACTGTAAATACGTTACTATATTTTTAACTAGAAATGAATTCAGTCTTTTGAAACTTTTCTTGTCTTTTTTTTTTTAGATAAAACTTAGTTCTGGCAACCTTGGTATAATTTTTCTTTTAATTAAATTAAAACGAATATTTTGTGTGTGTGTTTTGTTTTGTTTTTTATAAAACCAGACCAACAGAGATGGAATTCTTATGCAATATATAATAAAAAAAATTTATTTTCATTAATTATTTTTTGCTATATTTAATATTTCTTTTTTTTATTTCGTATTCTCTGTCTTTTATAATCTTCCGTTTTTCCATTAATTTTCATCTCTATCCAAAGCATATATCATATGCACTGTTTCTATGTCTGTTAGTCCCTTTTCGAATAGGTTTCCACACAGACATTTTGCAATTTGGGGGAATTAAAGCTTGATGCCCTTTCTACTGCCCCTAGCCATGGGATCGAACCCGCATTAGTCGCTTCTCGACTCGCGCACTCAACCACTGAGTATCCGCTGCCACCTAGTAGCCAGAATGGCATAAATTATTATAAAATCCTTTGATCCTTCACGCTCAAAGAATTTTTCTTTTTTCGTTTTCTTCCATTGTTTGAATTCTCACATTCATGCGTTCCCATTTTCTTTGCAGGCAAGAAAGCTCCATCAGGATTCCTTGGAATGCGAGGCAAGAAGAGCGACGAAGAAGTGTATGGTGATGCCTCTGCTGACTACGAACTGGAAGCTCTTCTGAAGAGAGCACCTTCAGGTTTCTTGGGCATGCGGGGCAAAAAAGCACCTTCAGGTAGGTCTTAGTGTATTTTTTGGGGGGATGTTATCGTAGTTTTATAATAAAAGTAATTTATTCCTGTGCTGACTACGAAGTGGAAGCTCTTTTGAAGAGAGCACCTTCGGGTTTCTTGTGCATACCGGGCAAGAGAGCACCTTCAGGTAGGCCTTAGTGTATTTTATTGAAATTTATTGTAGGTTTGCGTTATTTTTTTAATAGATTAATAAAATTAGTATATCTTGTCAAGTCGTTTTGACTATATAAAATACCTTGAATAAATATATACTCCTGATAAACACCAGGTAATTTTGAATATCCCTCAAATACCTTTTGAATAATAACAATAATACTTATTTAAGAAAGGATTTTATTAGTAGTAGATGCAAGGTATTTTAAGATTGAAAATAAGAATAAACACCTTGAAAAATTAGATAAACCTAGGAGAAATACCTCCAAAATTTTGTCCACCCCCCTTACAAGGGGGAATGAGGCATATATATATATATATATATATATATATATATATATATATATATATATATATATATATATATATATATATATATATATATATATGTGTGTGTGTGTGTGTGTGTGTGTGTGTCGTTAGTATTCAGTTTGTAACTTCCAAACTGAATGACTGAGTGGAGTAGTAACTGACTAATTGAATGACTGAAATAATGACTCAGTGACTGACTCATTAAGTGCAGGAGTAAGTTAGTGACTGAAATAATAGCTTATTGACTGAATGCCTGACTGTAACAATAACTAAATGACTGAGTGACTAAGTGAATTACTAACTGACTTAGTGACTGACTGAATGATATAATATTTATATGGGTCATTGAGTAAGTAGAGTAGTAGCTGACTGAATGAGCTACCGAAATAATGCCTGAGTGACTGGCTAAGTGAAATAGCTGTTGACTACGTGTATGACTGACGGAAATAAAGACTTTATGATTGACTGACAACTAATGACTATATGACTGCCTGATTAAGTAAAGTAGTAACGGACTGAGTAACGGGATGACTGATATAATGTCTAAGTGAATGACTGATAAAGTGAAATAGTAAATGCCTGGATGAATGCCTTACATAAATAAAGGCTGAGTGTCTGACTGATTTAGTGACTGAGTGCCTGACTGAATGAGTGACAGAGTGAATTATTCACTAAAATATTGACTGGCTGATTAACTAATTGAAGTGAAATGATAATTGACTCACTAAATAAATCCATATATGCACAAAGCTGACTGAATAATGACTGACGAATGACTGAATAAATGACTGAGAGACTGACGGAGTGAACGAATAGATGAGGGAGAGAGTGATTTATGCATGGTTAGGGGAATCAATGGAAAGATTCCGATAGACTGAAAAATATACGGGTCCCTTGATTACCATAAGTCCTCTTCTTCTTTTTCTTCTTCTTCTCCTTCTTTTATTATTATTATTATTATTATTATTATTATTATTATTATTATTATTATTATTAGTTGTAGTAGTAGTAGTAATCTTTATTTTCTTCTTCTTAATCTTCTTCTTCTTCTTCTTTTTGTCTTCCTTATGCCCTGCCTCCTTATCCCCACCCTCAATTTCATCTTCCTCCATGTATATCTCCTCCTCTACCATGCTCCTCCTCCTATTTCTCCTTTCCTCTCTTCTTCCTTTCTTCTACTTCTCTTCCTATCTTCTCATCGTCTTCCTCTGCAATACTTCCTCCTCCCCCTCCTTCCCTGTCCCTTCCTCCTCCTCGACCTTCTCTGTCTCTTCTTCCTCTAACCCTTCCTCTTCCTTTGTCTCCACCTTTGTTTCTTTTTCTTTCTCCTTCTCAGTCTCCTTCGTTTATTGCTCTCCTTCTGTTGCCTCCTTTTCTTCCTTCTTATATCCTCATCTTTTCCTCTTCCCTTATCTCTTCTCTATTCACCTTTATTTTCTTCTCCTCCTTATCCCAATTCTCCTCTTTTTTCCTCCTCTTCTTCCTCAACCTCTGTCACCTTATCTCTCCCTCTTCCTTCCTCCTCCCTTATCTCCTCCTCTTCTCCCTCAACCTCTGTCACCTTATCTCTCTCCCTCTTGGTCGTCTTCTTTTCCTAATCCCTTTCTCTTCCTCCCTCCCTCCCTCCTCCTCCTGTGGGTCTTCCTCCTCCTCCTCCACCTCCCTTTAATCATCTTCTTAATGATAACAGTGTTGCCAAACTCTGAAAATGAGATATCGATTAAAGGAAGATGAGAAATCATGCATTTTTTCATAATTTTCTTGGAAATTTAATTTACTTTGCTCTGTCTGATGCTATATTCAGGTATCTTGATAACAATAAATATTCGTCGAAAATGGATTTTGTTATTATTATGAAATTTATATGCAATCTTTTGACAAATAATAGGAAGAAAAAAAGATGGAAGACGTGGGTAAGTCGATGAATATATAGATAAATCTTCTTCTTCTTCTTCTTCTGTTCCTTTACGTCTATGTTAATTCCCTGTTTATCCTTCTCTTTGGCTATTACTCCATTGTACATTCATTTCTCAAACTCAAAAAGAGGAAATTATCCAAGTTTCTTCTTCTTTGAAAAAAAAATTCCTTCTTTTATATCGCTCTTCCTTCAGTGAATTCTCTCTCTCTCTCTCTCCTCTCTCTCTCTCTCTCTCTCTCTCTCTCTCTCTCTCTCTCTCTCTCTCTCTCTCTCTCTCTCTCTCTCTCTCTCTCTCTCTCTCTCTCCTCTTCTTTTACTTTAGATATATTCAAAGTGTTCTGATTGGAAAGGCGTTTGTGTAGAATTAGAAAGAATATTACAAATTATAAGTAATAATGGATACTATAAAAGAGAGGTAATAGTGTCATATTAAAATACATTGGAGCAAAGGTTAGATCATAGTTGGGATTTCGTGAATGAGACACTATTTAAACTTTCCCAGAAGTGTGTTAATACTCATTCCACGTGTCAGCCCCAACCAGTCTGTGTCCACATCTATTTGAATGGGGAGTAATAGTGACTCATGAAATGGTAAATAGTTATTATTATTGTTATTATTATTATTATTATTATTATTATTATTATTATTATACTGAGGTTAGTAAGGGCATACACTCAGCGTAACGATTACATCTGCCAAAACAAGTCCTTCGCAAGAAGGCAACTGTCCTAGCCCTTAGTAGAAAAGGGAGTTCGAGACGTAAAACCGAAAACCATACCATTATTATTATTATTATTATTATTATTATTATTATTATTATTACCATTATCATTATTATTATTATTATTATTATTATTATTATTATTATTATTATTATTATTATTATTTTCAGGTTTTTTGGGAATGCGAGGCAAGAAAGCTCCTTCAGGATTCCTTGGCATGAGAGGAAAGAAGATGTACGACAACGATGCTGCTGATATGGAAGCTCTTTTGGAGGTCAGTCCATGGAAAAAAGCTCTAGCTAATGAAGCTAGCTCTCTTTCTCATTATTGTTATTTTTATTTATCTTTTTCCCTTTTCTCTCTTTTTACCTATTCTCTGCTTTTATCTCATTTTTCTATGTCTTCTTTTATCTCATTTATCTATGTCTGCTTTTATCTCATTTCTCTATGTCTTCTTTATCTATATTTTGTTATGCATATTGTGAAGGCATTTCTTGGGCTTCCATGACATAATTTTTAATTTTCACTTCCTTTGGCGCCTAGTTTTAAGTCATGGATGGAGATGAGACAATAAAGGGTGTATTACATCTGCCAGCTTCTGGAAACTCAGCTGGCAAAATAAGTTTAAATTTGGAAATGGGAATCTGGTGTAGTAATGGACTGCCCTAATGAGTAATGAGCATGCATCCATTCCTGAATATCCAATTTTTTTTTTATTTACTTGTTGCAATACACCCGAGAAATGAATTAGAATACAGTGTTGACCTGTGACCTTATTGATCATTTTCTGGTTTCTTAAAAAATATGCCTGCGATAGTAATAATAATGATAATTTTAATAATAATAATAATAATAATAATAATAATCTATCTATATACATTAGCCATTTTCCCCTTATAAGGGGAGTGGCTGAGTCAAGGCAAAATACTCTTGACTCTTTGGGAAGACAAAATACAGAGGAGGGGATTGCCAGTCACTTCGCTCTACCCCATTTAGTCGACTCTTACGACACGCAGGGGAACATGGAGGAAGTATTCTACCCCCCTCCCTCAGGGGAATATAATGATAATATTAATAATAATAATAATAATAATAATGATAGTAATAATAGTAATAATAATAATAATGATAATAATAATAATAATAATAATAATAATAATGATAATATAGCAGCGTTTCATGTGTCACAGTTCGTCCCCATTCCATTGGGGGTGGACACACATGACGGAGCTGGTGGAGAGTAATAATATTACTTCTGAAATGTGATGTGTATTCCTTCCCTAACAAACAGGTTGGCCACAGTTTTAACAAATATTAAGGCAACAGAGCCTCAGTCCTTTGGTGAGAGAAAGCAATTTATATTAATAAAATAAGTGTGTTTTACGTCACGGACTCCCTTTTCTACCAAAGGCTAGGACGATTGCCATCTTGCTAAGGACTTGTTTTAGTAGATGTAATCGTTACCCTGAGTGCATGCCCTTGCTAACCTCAGACCGTGGCAGGACGCGAACTCTTGACCTGACCCCTCAGTGGCCCGTACGCTACTGCCTGAGCCACGGTGACTACCAGAGAAAGCAATGTATATATAGTAAATTATCTATATACATTATTTATATAACTCCTTCAACCTCATGACTTCTAATTTCACTTTATTTATTTGGTTATTTAATATGCAATTTGCACTTGCCGCGATAGCTCAGTGGTTAGAACACTCGACTCGAGAATTGACAACCCCGTGTTCGATCCCTCCACGGGGCTTTAGGAAGAACATCCGCTATAATCACCCTGCTACAACTTGTCTATGTCCGCCCCATTCAAATGGGGAATAATCCATCCATATACCAAAGCCATATTCCCCCTGGTAAGGGGGGTGGCTGAGTCAAAGAAAATACTTTGACTCTTTGTGGGAAGTAAATGCAGAGGAGAGGGTTCTCAGTTCCCTCGCTCCACCCCATTTAGTCGACTTTTACGACACGCAGGGGAATACGGAAGAAGTATTCTTACCCCCTCCCTCAGGGGGAAAATGGGAAATAGTAGTGAGCCATAAAGAAAATCGATAGTCTTCAGCATGTTTCATACAGTTTCTTTAATGACACTCCTTTTGCAGGCCCTCTCAGCGATGGCAGTGGAGGGACAAGAACAGAAGCGAGCACCTTCTGGCTTTTTGGGTATGCGAGGCAAAAAATCCACTTACGATGACCAGGCTGAAGAAGAGTCTAGCGTTGTAGATAAGAGAGCACCTTCTGGGTTCCTGGGAATGAGGGGCTGAGGTAAGACGATTAATGACAAAACATAAAATACTGTGATAGGAAAAAAGTATACCCAATTCAGAGCTTACTTGGAAAAGTAAAAAACTGTACAGAAGTTAAGGCATGTTCTTCACCCCACCAATACGACTATAGAATAAAAAAAAAAAACATTTTTATATGGCACCATATACCACTGGCATAAGTAGGATAGCCACAAATGAACAAAAAAGGGGAGGCATCAGGGCTTATTCATACACTGGCCATTCTCACTTTTTCCATCAACTATTCTGAGCAAAAATAAAAGATCAATGCTTTCCTATCTCATTAGTCGACTCTTAAGACATGCATGCATGGAATATATGCAAGGTATTTATTTCCTCATAGCAGTTGTAAATATATATATATATATATATATATATATATATATATATATATATATATATATATATATATATATATATATATATATATCGTGTGTGTGTATGCGTGCGTGCGTGCTTGCGTGTGTGTGTGTGTTTGTGTGAGAAACAGAGAGAGAAAGAGAGAACACATTCCAATTCTAAATAAATATGTTTTATTCATTAAGTTTCTCAGGAGAAATTACACGGCTCTACATATCAACAGTGGAAACTTGTTTTACTCTTTTTGATTAGAGATGCCTAACTAAATAACTAAAAACATTATTTCTTAGTTACCAAAAGAGAGAGAGAGAGAGAGAGCCTTTGGCAGTGAAGATGACAAAGATAAACTTTCCCTGACAAAAAGACTACCAGCATTCAAACCCTTTCCCTATACTACTTTGAAGTAAAAGCTAACTTAATTCTCTCTTGCAATTAATTATGGTTTGGTTTTAACCTTTCATGACCAGTGAAGCTAACATCCCCTCTGTAATGAGATGTTTTATTTATTTTTGATTGTTTTGGTGCCACACAGGTATATGGTTGGGAATTTCTAAGTCTTTTCCTTTGTTTAAAATTTTAGGATAATTATTCTTATATTAACTTATACTTTTATGGAAACTATGTACAATTATCCATAAACATACCTGATTAGACATTGTCTTTTAGTTTTAAAAATTTATTTATATTATATTTTATACCTTTATGTCCTGGTAAAACTTGCACAATATTTCAGCAATGACATCTTTTAATTTACAGACAGATTCTGCAAGATTCAAAGCCCAAAATATTTGAAAAAGATTATTTGAGAAATGTTTATTTCATTACAAAAGAACAACATCGTAGTTAGTTTACTTTTCAAGCACTGCTCTATGGCCGAACGTTATTAAATATATATTTAGTTCTTTGCATACTTACAATATTGTAGTTATACTTACACTCTTTGTATATTTAGGTATCAGTGTAATCATTACAGTATTCTAGGCTTCCAACTGAATTTTTGTGAGGGGTAGAAATATGTATTTCCTAGAAAACAACTCTGCCGTTTGCTTAATAGTTTTTTCCATTTATATTCTTTTTAGAGCTTCTACGAGCACCTAGCAAAGACAAGCTTGGATGCATCTTTTGATATGTCTTGGGTATTATCTTTAGTATGTGAATTAATTTTCCTCTTTCTTCCAGGAGAAAGGCGCCCTTATCCCCCGAGAGAACAAAGGACAAACTCAACATCATCTACAATACCCCATGTCCATAGTCCCTCTCAATAGGCTCAGCACCTCTTCACACATAGTTCTAAAAAATGATACTTCAGCCCAGCCAGGCCAACACCACCTCTGTTCTTACCGAGAAACTCTTCAGATCAGCTCAGAAGCTTTGATGTATAAATACAAATCTTTGTTTTCTGTAGTTGTGGAAGAATTAATCTTCTTAACATAGATATTGTGTTATATATATACCAAGGGTTGACTGTCTTTGCAGTCATCTGAAAAGCAGAAGCAAATAAGAAGTATTAGAAGAAGGGTATTAAAAGCAACATTACATATAATAGTGTATCTTTTTGTTTTTTTACATATGCCGTATATTATATTGTTTTTTTTTTCAGTATTCAAATTGTGGCTTTTTTTTTAAATTAGTTTTCTAATATTATATTGGTTTCATATATATTGCATTTTCTCAGCAGTCACACCGTGCTTGTTCACTTTCCATTCATAAGTGATTACTCTATTTTTACCCTCATTATTCTTGTAGTATAAACTAAATTCCTTCATGATTATTGTTGTTTTATTTTTTATATTTTTTCTAATGTCTTTGCTCCTCTCTTAACACTTCTTATGTGGACGCATATCCAGAAAGTGATATAGTCTCTATCAAACACATTATTCAGTACCCCTCACCACAAGACTGTCATACAACGATAGCTACAGACGTGTTTTAGCTACACCTCTATCTTAGTTGCCCTCAGGTTCATAGCAGCATGTCTACATTAACTTGGTGTGCGAGTGTCACCCTCTTTTAGTACCGCAAAATGTATGAGTGGCTGTCTACATTCAAACTGATGTGTCCAAAACTAGATAAATGAGTCATATGCTTAATTATTTTGACCACATTTAGTTTGAATGCATTAAAAAGCACACAAATGTTGTGCAGGACGCAAAGGGTTGTGGCTTCCAGGCCAGATTAGTGTGGATGGAATCAATAGTGACTGTGTGCATTTCGTGTGGGAGAGAGAGAGAAAGTACCTGTATTCCACCCTGCTTTTAATGGTGTTCCAGGCTGGGAAATATTTGTACAAGTTTCAGCTGGCATGTTTGGAGAGAGACAGAAATAGCACTTTATTTTTAACGTAGTCATAAGATAGATCTGATGCATGCGAAAAAGTCATAATTTTGTCAGAAGAAAGTTTAACTAATTTCACTGTCGGTGCTCCCTGACAATACTGTAAGTACCAAGAAAGTAATTTGCATTCTCTCTCCCAGCATACAAGCTTTACTATAAGTCATTAATTTTAACACCCGATACAGTTATTGTATGACACATTAGTTGATGTATTGTGTCTTAGTTTAATCCGCTTTGTGAGAAGACTGTATTCATACTGTATATTATAGAGAGTATAATATATATATATATTGTATACATTATACATACATACATTGTATATGTATGTATAATATATTTAAACCTGCGTGTGAGTAATTCAGTAAACATATCCCTATATGTGCATCATTACACATACTGCATTGTCTTAACAGTAAATTCTCTTTTGTTTAATTTTTAGTCATATATTTATTCAAGACAACATATCTTCCATTCTCACTTATATTATTTCGTAATTTCAAGTTATTTTTCTATTATATTGTTTTAGTTTAAGTAGTAATTTACCACGACTGTTAAACAGTTTTTTTTTTCTTAAGTACAGTATTAGCTATCGTTCAGTTATAATAATTAACTTGCTTCTTTTTTGATTTTGTATTTTTTTATATTATTCTCCTAGGCATAAAAACTTGGTACTAAAAGCATATCATTGGTGTTCTAGTTTAACATCTTCTGGAAATAAAATCTTACTTGTTTTTAAGGATCTTGCCAGAGCCCGACATATTCATTGGCCTGTAACGTACATTTTCTGGAAATTAAAAGCCCTGTCTTTCCATCTTTTGAAAACAGCTAGTGTAATATTAAGATGAAATCTGCTTGTGTAAAAAAAAGTGTAATCCATATGGTAATTTTAACTGAATTGTACTTTAATTGCAATAAAAGACAATCCTCATGTCATGATTTTTTTATTTCCATTTATTTGGGTTTTGAAATATATTTTCTACATACACATATACATAATACAATGGCCGCAATCCCCATGTGAGGGTGGTGGACAAGTCAAAGCACTTTATTTGTGAGGTCGAATGTTTCTATTTGTTTGTGATCTTAAACTCTCAGTTTTATACTGTAATACATTTTTTCTTAGGTTGTTTTATTCTTTTATGATTTGTAAAAGTTTTATAGTTTTATGTTGTTGTGATTTTATTGCTTTTGAATTTGTGAAATTCATTGCTTTATATTTTTATGTGTGCTAAGATACCCAGCATTATAAATATATTTGTTTTACAGCCTATATTATTTTAATATAAATCTGAAGTTCTAGTTTACTTGTAAGCTGAAATGCTGTTTTATAATCACATTATTTGCTTTTCAGCTTGTTATATTTTCATTTAATTTTTAAGAATATTTCCTTTTGTTTTTTAAGCTAATATACCCAGTATGATACTCATGTTCTTCATATTAAATATGTTTCATTTTCTGAGTTTTGTAAACAACATTTGGTTTCACTTGTTTTCTAAAATACTTACGCCCTATATTAGAGTCTTTTATTAATGACTTTGTTTTATTCTCGATTAATTACTGAAACCGAATGTTTCCATGTTTCTGTTTTCTAAATTACTTGGTCTTGCATCCCATCATATATATCTCACCTTGTAACAATAGTTTACGTGCCCTTTGATGTGTTGACTTTCAATGTTGTTTTTCTTCAGTTCATAGTATCATACTTTTTGAAGTTTTATATAATTTCCTTACATTTCTTTAACCTTAAAAGTGAAAGTGTATTTTTGGAGGGGGACTGCCATAACGTAGCGGTAGAATGCTTGACTCGGGAGGTGATGACCCTTGATCAAACCGATGGCGGGGCGTTATGATTGGCATCCAGCCTTCATTTCTTAGCTTGAGTCTGTCTGTGTCCACCCCCATGTGGGGACAAAATAAAATTGAATGTCTAAATATATGATCTTTCATATTGAATATATATATTTTCTACATTAAATAAATATTATTTAAGCTGTGATATTCATTAATTATAATGACAATGCATACATACATATACATATACATGGCCTCAGTCCCCCTTTGTAAGGGGGGTGACCGAACTAGTAAACACGCAAACACCACAATCCACACATACCTCCACTACTCCTCTTAGCTTCTTGAGGATACAGGGTTGCCACATTTTCCCCCCTTCCACCCTGCTTGGGTCACCCACAAGGTAGACTGGCAAGAATATTCTACAATGAGACCCGACAGCCACAGCTGGTTTACCCCCACCATTTCATTACATGGCAACTCTTCCCACACCCGTCCATCACACTTCACTGAGCTAGCAGGTACTAGAAATCCCTGTGGCCCTTGGCACCTATACACAGTCTTCCTTCACATTCCTACATCTTGCACGCTATCTTCCCTGCTCCACTGACATTCCTCATGCATTCAATGCCCTTTTCGCACCACCCATCCATATCATTCTAGGTCTTCCTAGAAACCTCTACTGCAGATTTCTAATTTCCATTTTATCCCAAATCGGATGAAAATAAATAAATGTATTATAAAACTGCGAAAAATGAAGAAATCAAATATGGCTCCTCGGATATATCTACAGGAGCACGGTTGCCAGGTAGGGGTACAAATAGCGATTTGGTTACTTTTAAAAGCCAGATGGCTACTAAAATTTAAATTTCGCTAATTGCTTTTAAAGTAAGTTAATTTGAAATACCAATGAGACTAAAATCAGTTATTGAATATATATGCATTAATAATTGCCAGCAGGTGGCTATTTTGTTATCCTTCCTTTTACGAATTTCTTTATAAGTTTGAATATATTTTAAAGTCTGATAGCATTACCTGGATTTAAAGTGAAGGAAATTGAAAACAGGAGTTATCAAAGAATATCAAAACTTTTTAACACAAGCTTAAGATGCCCCACTACCTGGAAATGTTATCATGGAGTGCAAAAGGATGGGCGGAATATTTAACCGATTCCAAGGTCGTCAGTCCCATACTTAAGACAATAATATCTCAGTAAACTCTACATAATAGTAATACTTAAGAGTCCTTGAATATTATGCATATTAAGCCTTCTTTCAGTAAATACAAAACTTTGAGTGACTGAAGAAGTGTCACACAAGTTGAGGGTTTGTAACTTTTTTAACTAGATTGAAAAGGAATTCAAGCAAAATACTCGCAGTTACACGGAAAGTTCTATACTATTTGCCTAGAAAAAGGTTATGTAAAATGTATTGCAGGATGAAACATTTGTATGTGCCTACAGAAATTCAAGACTAAAAGCACTTCATGTACATTAAATTCCATATAATTATATTTATAATATTTACTGTACAAGTATATTGCATCAAAGCATAAACTACTACAGCTGCATTTATAAGAAAAATCATCCAGGTTTACTGTTTCAGTCATGTCTGAGAAAGATTGAAGGACGTATCACCAAAGTCAGCTTCCACCATCTATATATATATATATATATATATATATATATATATATATATATATATATATATATATATATATATATATATATATATATATATATATATATATATATATATATATATGAAATTTAATGGCGAGAAAGTTAGTTTAGTTAAAAAATACTATTATTTGACTATACAAAGTGAGTTGCTTTTTACCTACAAAGCTCTCTCTCTCTCTCTCTCTCTCTCTCTCTCTCTCTCTCTCTCTCTCTCTCTCTCTCTCTCTCTCTCTCTCTCTCTATCTATCTATCTATCTATCTATCTGTCCATCTATCTATCTCTCTTTCGTGATATTATTCATAAAATTTCCTTTATATATTAATACCAACAATAGATTAAATGCAGTCTCATATGTCCTAATGTACTGAAACAGATTCTATTTCTGAAGATATTTATTACTTGTATAATTGTTTACAAAATCAGTATCCGTCCTGCTCTATTCAACATTAGATTTAACAAAGTATATAACAGATGCATCATGGGAGCTGCGTGGATTAGTTATAGAGTGCGAGAGTCAGGAGGTGACTAGTGTGGGTTCAAACCCACCACGGGAAGATAGGAAGGCCAACCAGTCTTAATTCCCCAGCTCCGAACCGGTCTGTGTCCACTTTCATTCATCGTGAAGAATTGGCACATGAAACGGTGTACATGTTAGGCACATCACGTTATAATACAGTGGAAAAAGATCACTTGTAAGCTTTTCACTTATAACAGTTTTTGCATAGCTGTTCAGCTTGGTGCTGTGAATTATCCCGGAAACTCACTTTTTTATGACATAAGTATTTTGCAGTTTCCTTAATACTTATGAAACATTTAAAAGCTCATGTAGATTTGTGGGGGTATTAATAGCTTTTACAGGAGACTGTGATTGTTGCTATTAAATTAGTTCCGTTAACTTTGTTTGGGGTACTTTTCATTGCATGATGTGCTTGAATGTGGTTACCATTTTTTATTGTTGGTGCTGAAAGTTTTTGAAGAATGATGGTGGTGAAGATACTGTTTGTTATAATAAACTGTTAAAAGAACCTGTTGGTGACATTGCTTAATAGTTATTTTCCGTGTTCAGTGTGTTCGTTTCTGAAATCGGAATATTGCTCATTGTAGGACAACTCTTAATTCATGACTATATAATTTATTCTCTTAGACTTTTATCTGGAATTAAAATCCATAGTTAAGGATAAAAAGATAATATAAAATACTGGCAGTTTAAGTTATAGAGTATTTAATTACCAGATAGCAAAATTTTTCAAAAATATAATAATAATAATAATAATAATAATAATAATAATAATAATAATAATAATAATAATAATAATAATGTTCCGGTTTTACGTCACGGACTCCCTTTTCTACCAAGGGCTAGGACGGTTGCCTTCTTGCGAAGGACTTGTTTTGGCAGGTGTAATCGTTACCCTGAGAGCATGTCTTTGCTAACCTCAGACCGTGACGGGGCGCGAACCCTCGACCTGACGCCTCAGAGTCGCAGACGCTATCGCTTGAGCCACGTGACTACTATAATAATGATAATAATTATTATTATTATTATTATTATTATTATTATAATTTTATTATTATTATTATTATTATTATTATTATTATTATTATTATTATTATTATTATTATATATTATTATTATTATTCTATTATTATTATTATTATTATTATTATTATTAGTAGTAGTATTATTATTATTATTATTATTATTATTATTATTATTATCATCAATAATCTTTTCAATAAGGTAACCACCATTGTGGGAGGGACTTACTACGGTTACCCTATAAGTGAAAATTTTGTTGAGCATCATAGCGAATGCTCTAGCTAAGAAGCTATATTTCTCTGCTTTTTACCCAATAAGATTGTAAAAGTCACGTTCGAAATCCCAACTGCTTCAGTTATTTGTCCAGCTTTAAATTCTTTCACCCTACTCAGACAAGCAGTGGGAGGAGCTTACACTCATGGTGGTACGTCACACAGGTCAGTGAGTGTTCACCTCTAGGAGAGTGGAGTTGTGTCGTCTCTGTCACTAATAGGCAAATTTCTATATAAATAGGTTTCAGTAAGTAGTTTTCACCTTATTCCTGTTTATATTAATCTCAAAAACCCTATAAAACATTCAAATGGAATCAGAATCGCAAAAGACCATGAATGTTTGGCATTTATAATGCACAAGAGGTGAATTATATTGTATATTTGGAATTTTGAGCATATCAGACGGCCGCCATTTGTAATGTTGCTGATGTCTGCCTTTTGTATATTG
>JAXCGZ010019376.1:0-10000 GCA_037179515.1 Halocaridina rubra | reverse complement strand
TATCTAATTTTGAATAAATAAAATAATAACAGTATAAAGATGAATATCTCAATATATTCTAAGAGCTTCCTATAATTATTTTTTTATCACCTTTTGAAGTTTTTTCTCTTTTTTGATAAATTATGCAAGGTTGCAGTGTTCCATAACATGGCTTGTTTGGACATCTTAATCACTACATGATATAAAAATAATAATAGATAAGAAAAAATTATAATTTTTATCTTTTTACTAACAAGAGTCTTTTTTCCAGGTTGCCTCCTTGTGTACCTGACCAGTCAAAGGGATATAGATAGTGAGAGTACTTCGCAATGTTCAAAAAATGGAAATACAACCCATAGTTGGTCCCGTGATTCTGCAAGACTCTTTATTGTTCAGTATAGTGTTTTTGTAATTTATTTCAAAAGTTATAAGCTTAATATAGTTATTTAGTTCATTTCAGTCTTCATTAGTCTTCAGTATTAAATATAGTATTAGCTTTGTTGAAACCACAGTAGCGCAGTGAGCGTTTGACTACGAAAGTGACAAATCTATGTTAGACCCCACTGCAGGGTATTGGGAAGGGCATCCAGCCTTAATGCCATAGCTCCAACCTGTCTATTTCACACCGATTTCAATAGAAATTAGTAGTGACACATAAAATGGAAATAACTTATCAGCTATATATTCATATTTCATTATTTTTCTATATATTGCTGTAACTGTCTATTTTTCATTACAAATTTGGAGTAAGTCTATATCTATATTGATTTATTACTGCATAATTTCATTTTACTTGAAGGATAGAAGAAAACTTAACAAAGTACCAAGATATGTTTCTAATTTTATACGTTAATTTCAGGTTTATCTCAAGAGAAGGCTAATACATATGGGATTTAGAAAAGAATAGTGGCAGCTTTACAGAAATTTCTTTGTATGGAAGCTTAAAGTTACATCAGTGCATGTACAGTGATCCTTCGTTTATGGCGGGGGTTAGGTTCCGGGACCGAGTGCGATAGGTGAATTTCCGCAAAGTAGGATCACCCGATATGTACATTGGTATTTTACGTTTATTTTTATGCTTACTGTATAAACCCTCCCTGTACTGTTAAAAAACCATCCTTTACTTTATTAATAACAGCGTGCAAGCATAAATTTAATTTTTTTTGTATATGAAAGTGATAGGTAAACTTATGTGAAAGAGCCATATTATCATCATGTTCTTGTGAGAGTTGTTGGAGTGCTGTCACGTGTTCATACAGGGCTGCCAGACGTTCGAGTGTAAGGCCAGGGTCTTTGATTTCCTTGTGGCTCAGTTACGAAGTGAATTGAATATACAGTACATAGGAAAAATCTAGATCATTTTGAAAAATATTGAAGTGGAGTGGCCAAGTATCCTATCAGTGATATTTTGAAATATAATAGTACTATGTACTTTGTACAAACTGGTCTCAATTCATGTCAGTGTTCAGAAACCAATTGTGGTCCTTCTCCTATGATGGAGGTGGATGGCATTGATAACTGCCAAAATGACACTAGTGCTCCCCCAGTAGAGGAAATCTCTTAAATCACACGTTAAAGAAGATATGCACAAGCCGCTTGAATTAAAGAGGAGTCTGAGGTAAAGGAAACGATACTGATGCTCCCCCAGTAGAGGAAATCTCTTAAATCACACGTTAAAAAAAAAAGCAGAAGCCGCTTGAATTAAAGAGGAGTCTGTTGAGGCAAAGGAAACGATACTGATGCTCCCCCAGTAGAGGAAATCTTGTAAATCACACGTTAAAGAAGATCTGCAGAAGCCGCTTGAAATTAAAAGAGTCTGTTAAGGCAAAGGAAATGATACTGATGCTCCCCCAGTAGAGGAATTCTCTTGTAAATTACACATTAATGACGATCTGCAAGAGCCACTTGAAATTAAAAAGGGGCCTTTTGAGGCATAGGAGACTGTTATCAAAATAACCCAACCCCTGAAGCATAATATATTAATAAGCATAATGTGAACTGCCCACATGCGAGTTAGACTGAACGAGTGAGGCGAGACAATGGAAGATGGTGGGAGAACCAAAGTTCAATCAAAATGCCAAAAAACAATTCTGTGATTCGTCGTCTCCCACCCTTTCAGCCAATAGCATTCCATGAACTATCTCACGTAGGTGCGAGCCTTTGCATTTTCCAAGACGCCAATAAAGTGTACGCTATTGTACAGTATTTCACATGGTGCAATGCTGTGAATGTATATGTTTAAGTTTGTGTTCTACTATTTTTTACTGTTTTATTGCTCTTAGGCTAGGAAATACTTATTTTATCAATAAAATAATGAAACTTTCTATATGTACTAGCTCACGTAGGTGAGACCCTTTTCGTTTTCCGAAACGCTGATACCGGTATCTTATTCTACATGGTGTAATACTGTGATAATTTATGTCGTTTACTGTTTCATTATTCTTAGGCTAATAAATACATATTTTGTATCAAATAATTAATGTGAAGGATTTCCTATGTGTTATTACCCTTCGATCTTATAACCCCCTAAATTCGGAAATCCTGACACGGCTTCGGTAGAGGCCTACAAGCGATCTCAAATTTAAAATCTTTATCAATAAAATATAATTAATATTGCATGCATAGACATACATGCAAATATATTATAAGGGGGTTTGTGAACTGTTGATATGTGAATTATTAAATAAACTCTCCTCACCTTAAAGTAAAACTTCCTCATACAGAATAATATATTTTCCAACATACATTCTACCTACGAGTGTTCAATTAAATGAGCTCATTCTGTCCTCACACATAGTCATAAACATTGTTAGAAATAAATTAAATCTTTACTCATCTATCCGGAAAACCCAAATGTCGTTAGCAATCACGGGACTCTGAATCAAACTTGAATATCTTCAGATCACGTATCTCTACCACGTTCTTTTGCTTGAGTGTCTCGTAGTGCCTCACGAGAGCAACTAATTACTTATTAACAAACTTATAAGTACTGTCAATAAACACAGTAAACATGAGTGCCTCGTAGCATCTCACGACAGCAACTGAGAAAAAAACCACATATAAAAGAAAGCACAAACTCTAACGTTCACATTTTTCATAATCATTAGAACAAAATTTCACTGACATTAAATATATCGTTCATTCAGCACAAGAAAAATCATTTTCTGAACACGTGGGGGCCAATTATAATTGCGAAAAACTGTTTACACAAAGTAATCAACGTTATCATGACGCGTTAAAAGATTAATTGGCAGAAAGCCTACCAAAGCAGATTTTGCTCTCGACTTCGGAGCTATACACACACTATGCATAAGAATACTTATACATACTATAAATGAATACGTATGCATATGCGTAAATTTAATATAACTGAAAAATTATACATACAATGTCTGTAAATCTACATGCATGCACTCATACTACAATAAACAAACAATCATGCAAAACAATACATTATCTACGTAAAAAATAAACTGTCTTGAGGTATATTCAAGACATCCTGGGCCCCTCCGAAAAGGAAAAAGATGGGGACTCCCCATCATTAATACAATTTATCTTCACTGATTAAGCGTGCCCGCAATTCTTCAGCCCTTTTGGCAGCTTGACGTTTAGGTCTTTCAGAGTTTGAAGATTTCTCATTGTTAATTTTTGAGTGATCATCTATAACCTCTTCTTCTATTGTGTCCATTTTATCAGTAATATCAGCCTCCAATGGGACAAGTTTTTCCCTAGTTTTGGTTAGGATTTTTTCCTTTACGAACACCTCAGCTGATCTCACGACTCTACTATCATTTGGGAATTGCTTTGTAATTCTCCCCAAAGACCAATAATCTCTGAAACCATCAGATTCTACGAGAACAATGTCACCAACCTTCAACCTTTGAATATTTTCAGATCTTTTACCACCATAATGTTTCTAAGTGCCAGAAGGTACTCAGATGTAAACCTGTTCTTATAACTGATTAATGTTTTGCTAAGTTTAACATAGTTATCACGTAAAGCTGCAGCATCCAAGTAGCCAACGTCTAATGCATCTGCATCTAATATTTTTGGTGAATTTCTAATGTTCCTTCCTTGAATAAGCATTGAAGGGGTCAAGGCTACTGCATCATTTAAATCTGAACTTAGGTAAGTTAGAGGCCTGTTGTTTACCATTGCCTCTACTTCACTAAGTACTACTTCAAGTTCATCGGCAGAAATCCTACATTTGAACAATACCCTATGCAGTACACCCTTTACGATTCCGATTAATCTTTCATAGAATCCTCCTTGCCAGGGTGCTCTAGGAGCAATGAATTTCCAATCAATGTTATGATATTTCATAAACTCTTGAATAGATGGCGCTTTTACTAAGCCTTTCAAAAACTTGGAGGTGGCAGTAAAGTTTGTAGCATTACCTGATATTATTAGGTTTGGAAGCGAATGTCTAGCTACGAATTTCTTAAATAGTCTAAGAAAACTTCTTTGCAGGATGTAAGGAAATACTTTTTCAGTGTAAGAGTAGTTGATAATTGGAATTGGCTAAGCGAGGAGGTAGTTAATGCTATCTCAATCCATAGTTTTAAGGACAGGTATGATAAGTATCACTAAGTATAAAATGGAACCGATCAGGAGACGGGAAGATACGAGCTTTGGGCTCTTTCCCGTAAACACAATTAGGTAATCACATGATTGACCAGCTTGGATTGTACCTTGACTCTGATGGCTTACTCCGCTGTCAAGGCCGCCTAGGAAATTCTGAGTTACCAAACTCTACCTCTCATCCAGTGTTGTTTCACCAAAGGCATATCTCACCAAATTAATTGTACTTAATTGTCACAAGAATTGTGCTCATGGTGGAATTAATCAGACCCTCAATGAAATTAGACAAGAGTTTTGGATACCTAAAGGAAGGCAGTGTGTGAAAACCATCCTAAAGAGATGTATACATTACAAGAAAGTCAGTGGAAAACCATACACCTACCAGGTCCTCACCCTCTTCCGCAAGAAAGGGTAATCTTTCACAAACCCTTCCAAACAGTGGGTGTTGAGTACAGTGGACAAATTAAAGTGAGCAAGGGAATAGTAATAGAAAGGTTCCAGCTGTTAAGTCCTTGGCTAATTCAAGATGAACAGCTCTTGTGGTGGCACATGTAAACAAGCAAATGTAATATTTGTTGTTAGTTTCATGCTTTCCCTTGCTCACTTTAATTTGTCCACTGTACTCAACACCCACTGTTTGGAAGGGTTTGTGAAAGATTACCCTTTCTTGCGGAAGAGGGTGAGGACCTGGATAGGTGTATGGTTTTCCACTGACTTTCTTGTAATGTATACACCTCTTTAGGATGGTTTTCACACACTGCCTTCCTTTAGGTATCCAAAACTCTTGTCTAATTTCATTGAGGGTCTGATTAATTCCATCATGAGCACAATTCTTGTGACAATTAAGTACAATTAATTTGGTGAGATATGCCTTTGGTGAAACAACACTGGATGAGAGGCTGAGTTTGGTAACTCAGAATTTCCTAGGCGGCCTTGACAGCGGAGTAAGCCATCAGAGTCAAGGTACAATCCAAGCTGGTCAATCATGTGATTACCTAATTGTGATTACCTAATTGTGTTTACGGGAAAGAGCCCAAAGCTCGTATCTTCCCGTCTCCTGATCGGTTCCATTTTATACTTAGTGATACTTATCATACCTGTCCTTAAAACTATGGATTGGGATAGCATTAACTACCTCCTTGCTTAGCGAATTCCAGTTATCAACTACTCTTACACTGAAAAAGTATTTCCTTACATCCTGCAAAGAAGTTTTCTTACGAAGCTTCAAACTATGACTTGGAGTCATTTGAGTTTGTCAAATGGCCTTGACATAAGAGCAATTTTATTTTGCCATAATGTTGAGACTCGATATATTTAACCCAATATAAAAGGGGCTCTCTTGGTATTCTGATCTGAGGTTTTAATTTCTTCAAAAACTTGTAAATAACCGTAGTATTATTTAATATCCTTTGTAGAGAGGAATATTTCTCATAATTAAACAAGGCTTTAGGGGTATCATACTGGGGCAATTCAGATAAAATCTCATTCATTGTAACACAAATAGTCCCCTGGTTTCTCTCATCCTTTCTCATTTCTAAAAACCAATTAGGGCCATGCTTCCACAAGGTCCCGTTCTTTATTTCACTAACAGTACAACCCCTAGTTACCAGGTCTGCAGGATTATCTTTCGTATTTACCTTCTTCAATGTAACTTTGTATCTTTCATTTATTCTTCTTATCTCTGCAACTCTATTCTTCACATACACTGTTTCACACTTATCATTTACTATCCACTGAATAGAGATTGTACACTGTGTGTACAATAGGTTACACTTTTATATTCTGATTTAAACTCATGTATCAAATAATCAATTAAATGACTTCCAATATACAGAGCAGTGAGTTCAAGTTGTGATAAACTTCTGGTTGATAGTGGTGCAACCTTGACTTTGGAGACAAGAACATGACTTTCCCCATCTGATACTACATAGGCAACAGCACCATACGCTTTGCTAGAATCATCGCAAAATGCATGCAAATCTCTTGAAGAGGACCTATTTACATTCCGTGGAAATTCCACTTCACTTACGGAACTGAGTTCTTTCTGTAATTTATTCCATTCTTCATTGTATGTTTCTGGTAAATGATCATCCCATGATAGTTTTTCAGACCAGGCTTTCTGAACTAGAATTTTCCCTTTGATTAGCAAGGGTGAAACTAGACCTAAAGGGTCAAAAACTGAGCTCACCAATGACAGAAGTTTTCGTTTGGTCAACACTTCTTCTCTAGCCTTGAGATCCTTCAAAAACAACTTGTCTGTATGAACATTCCAGATTAAACCTAAGACTGTCGTTTCAAAGGATCTAGGAGTTTCAGTAAAGCACTGATCAATTACCCCTTGAAGTCTTGTGTTGTTGGAATTCCATGCTTGTAGGGGCATTTTGGCCCTTGGTAACTCCTTATTTGTAGTATTGAATATCTCAAACAGTTTCTCTTCATTGTTGCAAGCACCAAACATATTATCTACATAAAAATTCTCCAGTATCTCTTTACCCAAATAATTTCCGCACTCTGCCAAATGTTTTGATAGAGTAGCTTGGATAAGAAATGGACTTGATGTAGATCCAAAGAGCACAGCTTTAAATCTAAACACATTGAACTTGTATGGATTTTCTATTACATCCTTTACCCAGAGAAATCGTGTAAAATCACGATCAACTTCTTGCAGACCTACTAGAAGAAATGCTTTCACAATATCAGCTGTGTAGGCAAACTGACCGTGTCTAAATTTGATCAAGGTATCCATTAATTTCTTTGTAAGAGAGGGACCTTTAAATAGGCTATCATTTAATGATACCTTGTGAGGTCCTGACTTCGAACTACAATTGAATACCACTCTCCAAGGAGTTGACACTGAGTCCTTGGCTACAACATGATGAGGAAGATAATGACAGTTATTTAGACTTGGGTTTGTTTCTTCAACACACTCAATAAATCCTAGCTTTAGTTGTTCTTTGATTATAGTATCATACTGTTGAAATTTGATGGGATCCTTTCCAACTGTTCTGCCAGAGACTTCATTTGTCCAAAAGCTCTCAGAAAGTTGTGTGGGAGAGGTGGGTGGATAGGCTTCCAGTGAAGTCTGACCCAATATTGTCCACCTTCATACTGGATACTATTTGTAAAGCTTTCGAGTGTAGTTTTATCTTCATAACTCACTTCTTGTTCATTTATTCCAATACTATCTAGTTCCCATAATTTATTTGCAGGCTCCATGGCCTCTTCAATCAACTCTTGTGTGGTAGTAGACAATAACTGTGCTCCTACACGCATAACAAGTTGGTTTTGTACATTATTGGGTTCATGTTGAGCATCATGAGGAATAGGACCATACAACATGACACCACCTGGTGTTTCCATCAGATTATAGGCATCCCACTTGTTAATACCACTGACGAACTGGCTAAAATGTAAGGCACCAAAAACAATGCCAGTGTTGTCAAGTACATCACTCTCAGTATCTTCATCAGCCAGTTTATGCCCATGAGCCTTCAGCAAATTTGCAGCCCTTGTTATCCCAGGGGTGTGAATACTAATTGGTAAATCATTAACTGCAAGCAATTTAACTCTGGCCTTCCTTTGTCCTATCTTAATAATCACATTTACAATAGGAAAAGTTCCTTTGTTTCTGAACGGAAAGCATCAATGTCAAGAGTTATTTCATCTACTGGGTTCAATTTAAGAGTTTCAACTAATTCCTTTGTTATAAAGGAACACTGTGAACCTGTATAAAAAAAACAACCTCGTGTTTACCCAAACGCTTCCATTTGAACTGCTTACCTTTCCACTGGCAGTAGGCAGAGCACATGAGGGTAAACTTGGCTTCAATTTGTTTTTGTACTGCATTCACAGTCACCATACCCACATGAGTGTTGTCCCTTTCTGATTTAGAATGTTTTGGCCTTTGTTTGATTCAGCTTTCATTTTCGAACCATTATCTGATTGTTTCCCTGAAAACTTAGATTCTTTAAACTCCCTTTGAGACTGTGCTCTTTGTTTGTAACACAGAGCGGTATGATGGCCATTTCTCTTGCATTTATTACAGTTTAACTGAGTGTAGCAATTATATGCATAATGCCCAGACTTAGTACATCTAAGACATTTATTGCTGTCTCTCAATTTGTCTCTGCGTTCATTTATGCTTACTACTTTTTTTTACACTGGTCAGACTTATGACCTTGCCAACCAAAGAATACACATTCTTGCTTTTAAGAAAATAATGAAAATACTGGAAATTTTTGTTTCTTAAAATTTTAATATTTTCGCATACACCCAGAAAAAAAAATCGCCAAAAAAACCGCGATATAGCGAGCGATCACTGTATATATGATTGTTTAGAGAATAAGGGATTTAGTTGCAAGTATGGGTATTAAAGGAAAAAGTTGTGTAGGAAATTTAAAGGTTTCCTGATTAAAGATCGAGGGAATTCGTAACAAGTATGGGTGTCAAGGAAGTATAACTATGTTTGCAAAGAGCATACATGGGTCTTGATCCTATATTTTTATTGAATATATCCTGTTAGCAGTCTTTATTGAGGAATGATGAGTATTAGAAAGGACTGGAAACTTTTTAAGCAAGCTTTTTTTTATATGTAGGGTTGTAGAAATGCTTAGGTATAATTTCATATAGTTACCTATTTTGAGAATATTAATTATGATTTTGCTTTAGAGTATTTTGGAGATTATAGAGAAACAGTGATCAATATTTGATGGTTAATATGTGGGAATATATTAAAAACTTTAGATGAATTGCAAAGATAACTGACACGTGCCTTTGTTTATATATGAAGTATGTCTGATCTCTATGAACGTTACCATTGTTGGAGTACAACTTGCAAATGCAACTTATAGCATGAATATGAATTTTAATAGGATTTGGAATTGCCATTAGTACCAGAACTGCCTGCTACTAATTACTGATACTTTGGCTTACTTCTATTACTGATTAGTGCCAGGATTCGTTCTTATTTTCATTGATATCAGGGTTCATTGCTTTCGCATAACAGGAAACTATAAGATAGAATTATTTTTATTTATGTGTATAGAAATAGTTAGTAAGTAGTAAAGGTAAGGAATAATGAAATCAGACCATAGTGGATAGAGTAGGGAAATTGATAACCTTGCGTTATTATTTTTTTTTTAAGGCTCTCCATTGTTTACCTTTCCCTCTCATCTCTATAGTTTTTTCTTGTGTTGTTTACATTTACCACAGTGGAAATGTAAAATAGGGAAATAGATAACTCCCAAAACAGTAATATTTTGAATATTTTTATATATGAAACAAAGATGTGGAAAAAAAAAAATATATATATATATATATATATATATATATATATATATATATATATATATATATATATATATATAATATATATATATAATGCATTATATGTATCTCCAAGATTCAGCAATGGCAGTGAATATAAGATGTTAGGTTAGGT
>JAXCGZ010019375.1:60000-61524 GCA_037179515.1 Halocaridina rubra | reverse complement strand
ACTGACTGGTAGCGGTTTTTTAAATAGTTCTCGAACCAGCTTGGGTCAATGTTCATTTTTTTTGCATTTTTTCTAATAAAATACTATGGTTTACGCTATCAAAAGCTTTAGAAAGATCGAGTAGTAGTAGCAATGATATTTTCTTATTATCTATATTTTTGTATATTTCATCTGATATTTTCAATAAGGCAGTTTCAGTTGATAATTTTGGCCTGAAACCGTGTTGACTTTTTGCAATAAGTTTATTTTTTTCAAGAAACTCACTTAACTGATTTGCAACAATCTTTTCAAGTATCTTTGATAAAATTGGTAGTAAAGAGATTGGTCTATAGTTAGAGACGTCGTCAGGATTTCCATTTTTAAAACCAGGAATTACAAGGGGATTTTTCCATAAATCTGGGTAAATATTGGTAGCTATGGAAGTATGGCATTTTGGACGAATAATTCCGAGGGAGAGAGAGAGAGAGAGAGAGAGAGAGAGAGAGAGAGAGAGAGAGAGAGAGAGAGAGAGAGAGAGAGAGAGAGAGAGAGAGAGAGAGAGAGAGAGAGAGAGAGAGAGAGAGAGAGAGAGAGAGAGAGAGAGGGAGAGAGAGAGTCTTTTCAAAGGAAGATAGAGAAAATGAACAAACGTCAATTTTAAAGACGCAACTTATATTTTTTTTTTATATTCATGCCTGAAGGCTTTAAGTTCCATGAGCATCTTCTAATGAAATGATCATTGCACCACCTCCAATACCCTTTCTTCGGTAATCATATTCATCGCAATATTCCAATTTGGTTCATTTCAGTGTATTCTTTGCCGAAATTCATGACTAACCTTGCCAAAAAATATCATTTTCTTTTTAAGTTTTACGTCATCTCCATTTTTTTTTTTTTTCAATTCTAGTCATCTCCCGGAATTATTCGTCCAAAATATATCTAAATACATTGCATGAAATTGATTAAACACCAATGCAACTATAGTCTACCTTAATTTTATTTTATGGAAGCTTAGGAAATGTATACATCTTAATAACTACCTTTGTCAACTTATGCAATTAATAAGTGAATGAAGCTATCGGGACTTTGGAAAAGATAGAGAAATGCAATTAACATTTAGTTGAATTTCTAATAAATGTGATTGCCCTCATCGGGCCTGGGCATGAAGAAAAGAAACTAAATATATAGAGATGTAAAGTGCAATGACTTGTCAGATGTTAAGGGATAATGGAGATGTGACACGAATATTCTAAGTATATTCGGTGTAGCTATAGGCAGAGAAAAAGAACCGTGATTGAAGGAAAACTTAAATCGGACTGTCCTGGACAGTTCAGTGTTGAGTCTTCCTTCAGTTACGGTTCTCTTTCGATGCCTACATCAACACAGAATATACTTAGAATATTCGTTGCACATCTCCCATTATCCCTTCACATCTGACTAGTCATAACACTTTACATCTCTAGTTCTTTAGTTTCTTTTCTTCGTGCCCAAGCCTGTTGAGGGCAGTTCTATTATTTTTGTTTTTTGGCCCGTTCTGGTGTCACA
>JAXCGZ010019375.1:52500-55000 GCA_037179515.1 Halocaridina rubra | reverse complement strand
ACAGCTGGATGCTGTAAATAAATAACTTCGTAGTTCTTACAACCTTAAGCCTGAAATACCCTTTGTCAAGGGATTCACACCTTTCTTTGAGAAAATCTTTAGTTCATCATACAATGTTTGCAGTGAGGTATTTTGTGATTATTTTTCATTATCTAGACTACGAGAGACTACAAGTTTAATTATCTTCCTATCTACGGAGGTGAATGACATTCAGAAAAGAGAGAACCTTTATATATACACTGAGATGCAATAAAAAAGGACAATAAGCAATTCAGACGATGGAATTAGTAACTGTCAACGTTACATCTAAATAATCCCTTTATAGATAGAGGGAATATTATAGTATTAAAATGTATGCACATCAGTCAAGAGAGGTTATTCGTATATTTCAGGCAACCTTGAATATATCCTTTTTTTTCACCAGCCGCCCGTTGCGATACTACAACTGAAGGTTTTTTGTACTTGAATAGGCCTGTCCTGGACAGTTCGATGTTAAGTCTTCCTTCAGTTACGGTTCTTTTTCTATGCCTACAGCTACACTGAATATTCTTGGATATTCATCACACATCTTTTATTATCCCTTCACATATGACAAGTCATTACACTTCACATCTGACAAGTCATTACACTCTCCATCTCTGTTGCTCTTTACTTTATGTATTCTTCGTGTAGGCCCGATGAGGGCTGTTTTATTTTATAATTTTTTTTTGGCCCGTCCTGGTGTCACATATATATATATATATATATATATATATATATATATATATATATATATATATATATATATATATATATATATATATATATATATACATATACATATACATATACATATACATATACATATACTATATATATATATATATATATATATATATATATATATATATATATATATATATATATATATATATATATATATAAACTTATAAATTTTGTAATCTTCAATGGCCAGTTTAAGTCAAGTAATTAATGAGTACTTTAATATATATATATATATATATATATATATATATATATATATATATATATATATATATATATATATATATATATATATTTATATTTAAATATATATTATATATATATATATATATATATATATATATATATATATATATATATATATATATATATATATATATATATATATATATATATATATATATATATATATATATATATATATTAATTTATAAAATGGGCTTTTCCTGTCATTTTAGGCTGCATGTAAACAGTTCAGTATTATTAATATATATATATATATATATATATATATATATATATATATATATATATATATATATATATATATATATATATATATATATATATATATATATATATATATTATTTTGAATGCGTCATATAATCCTCCATTTATTTTACAATCACTTTGATATAACCCTCGTTTCAATATTTTTCGATCGGACGATTCATTTTAAATTTTATCATTCATCCATGGAACAAAGAGATAAGTATCTTTCCTGTATAGAAAATCTGGTACAAAAATTCAAAGTAAATATGATGTTTATCTTTATTATATTTACTTGTTTCCAAACATTGTCAGTATCTGAATCAAATGTAATATCATGTCTAATATATATATATATATATATATATATATATATATATATATATATATATATATATATATATATATATTAGACACGATATTACATTTGATTCAGATACCGACAATGTATGGAAACAAGTAAATATAATAAAGATAAACATCATATTTACTTTAAATTTTTGTGCCAGATTTTCTATACAGAAAAGATACTTGTTCCTTTGTTCCATGGATGAATGATTAAATTTAAAATGAATCGTCCGATCGAAAAATATTGAAGCGAGGGTTATATCAAAGTGATTGTAAAATAAATGGAGGATTATATGACGCATTCAAAAAGTTAGTTAAAGCTCTCATTTAACATGCTAAAAAAAGTATTCTGAAAAGTAAATTTTTGGATTATAGCATTAAAAAAGAAAGGTACTATAGAGGCCATTACGAAAAGGGTTGAGCCACGCACTAAAGAAAGACGTTCTCAAGATTATTATTATTATTATTATTATTATTATTATTATTATTATTATTATTATTACTATTATTATTATTATTATTATTGTTATTATTATTATTATTATTATTATTATTATTATTATTATTATTATTATTATTATTATTATTATTATTATTATTATTATTATTATTATTATTATTATTATTATTATTATTATTATTATTATTATTATTATTAATATCATTATCCTAGCTGGCTATTTGATTTAAAAACAGTCAGGGATATAAGGGGAACCAGCACTAGACAGAGCAGTGAGCTCTTTATTCACATAACAAACACAGAAGCAGGTTCAAAGATGATCACTATCAAAAGGCCAACACTCTGGAACAATATTCCAGAGCATCTTAAAAATGCATCCTCCTTCGCAGCTTTCAAAGGCAAAATATATAGTTTTCTTCTGGACAAATTGTTGCTGC
>JAXCGZ010019375.1:17500-37500 GCA_037179515.1 Halocaridina rubra | reverse complement strand
GAGCCGTGTGCTAGAGTAATTCTCGAGGGCTTAGTAAATAAATTTTCGTGTAGTTATTGACTTAATACATGAACTTGAATATATTCCAGTAGTTTGAATCCATTTGAAAGGCCGTTCTATAGCCAAGATTAAATATTCCAGTGGAAACAAAAGCAATATTTTACAAATGTTATTGCAAAATGGTAAATGTTGAAAAAAATATCATATTTTGATTTTAATTGGGAGTAAAAGTACACATTTAGTATTTACAAGTGACAAAAAAAAAGTGTCACTAGTTTGTGTTAAAATCTGAATGAAAAATTATATATTTTATGTATGGAAAACTTATTCTATAAATTGGAGTAAGGACGAAATCATATCAAGCAAATGGTTATGGAAGAGAACTTTATTTCGTCGAAGATATTCATGCATCAGACTTTGAAATACTTTAAATGTTTGCTTTAGTTACATATACAAAGGTACAGTTTATTTAAAACTTTATTTAATAGAATTTTATTTACACTAATACATACATGAAAAATATACTTTACACATTATATATATGAAAAATATTCATTGTACATTTAAAATATACACAATAGTTACATATACCTAAGAATATGAACAAAATTAACTCCATTTAAAATAAGTAAAATAATGTTTAGTGATTAGCAGAAAAATTTTATCAAGCTTTTAACATTATATTTATATATGAGCAAAATTTCACAATCTAAAAATTTCTTTTTCCATATTTTATCTGTAAATAAAAAATAAGTTTAAATACTTTAAGATAAAAACTTAATATTTTAAAGCAGATTACACACATTTAAGGCATGAATATGAAAAGAGAACATTCTATAATAAAAATTAAATATAAAAAACTTACCATATTCTTTATATCAAACGCTTGTTATGAAATTCTCAAATAGCTTTCACAGGGTATACTTGAAGTATCAGAAAGGCTGGAAGAAGTTTTAGAATCTTAAAAATAAATTGGACTTTGCAATAATTAATCTAAATAACTTAAAGGTTTTAGAGCAATATATTGGGCCAAGCTTCTTGTAAATAGTCTTGATATCGTTGTTTCTTTGAGATATTACTTACGACAACTTAAAAAAAAAAAAAAAAAGTCCGACCACTTATGGTCTGGAAGACGCTTTGTTATATGAAAACTCTACTAGAAAACTGAAAATCAACAAGATTTCTCACTTTAGTCAAAGAATGATGGAAAAAATATATATATATATTCTCAGAATCTGATGAAAACTTGTAGAGGTTAGGTTAGGTTAGGTTCGGCTAGGCTAGGGTCTTACCCTTAAATCCTCTCCAATTTCATTTCCTGCTATCCAGATACAATGCTCCTCGTCAACTTAGGTTCGGTTCGGCTCGGCTCGGCTAGATTAGGTTAGGTTAGGTTAGGTTAGGTTAGGTTAGGTTAGGTTTGGTTGGTTTGGTTTGGTTTGGCTTTGTTTGGCTTGGTTTGGCTTGGTTAGGTTAGGTTAGGTTTGGTTTGGTTAGGTTAGGTTAGGTTAGGTTAGGTTAGGCTAGGTTAGGTTAGGTTAGGTTAGGTTAGGTTAGGTTTGGTTTGGTTTGGTTTGGTTTGGTTAAGTTTGGTTTGGTTAGGTTAGGTTTGGTTAGGTTTGGTTTGGTTAGGTTAGGTTAAGTTAGGTTAGGTTACGTTTGGTTTGGTTTGGTTTGGTTATATATATATATATATATATATATATATATATATATATATATATATATATATATATATATATATATATATATATATATATATATAAATCAATAGATCATCAAGTCTCATCATATCTCTCGACTTCTCACGTCAGGGGTCGCAACCCTATCCTGCTTCTTCCACTCTCACACTTGTTCCGGTTTTACGTCACGGACTCCCTTTCCTACCAAGGGCTGGGACGGTTGCCTTCTTGCGAAGGACTTGTTTTGGCAGATGTAATCCTTTCTACGAGAGCATGCCCTTGCTAGCCTTAGACCGTGAAGGGGCGCGAACCCTCGACCTGACGCCTCAGAGTCGAGGACGCTACCGCTTTCCACTCTCACACTACAGACCCTAATGTTCTCCGTCACCACATCCATAAATCTCCTTTCTGCCCTACCTCACCAGTAGATATTATACATGTAGGAGAATTAGAGGATCTTTGCAATATTTCTTTTAACATTTAAGGCATTTAAATACGTCATTTATCTTAGATACTTTGTAACTTTACCTTTCGAGTCTGTTATCGTGGGAATGAAAAATCTCTCTTCCCAAAGCAGCTCATAACGTTTGAGAGAATTGGTTTTGTACATTTACACAACACTGCAACTCCAGTCATTATCAACGAGAGGAGACAATAAAATGATTTTCAATTTCTAAAATATCAGAAGAATTAGACAAACAATATTCCATTTGATAGTCATATAAGTATGTTAAAGTTTATCATCTAACTTGAATCTTGTATGAAGAACTACGATAAAAATATCTTTAATTACAGGAAACCTAATGTTTTTATATTAACAAACAATTTAAAATACGTACATACACGCACACATAAAGATATATGCATATCTACATACACGAGCTAACACGCAGACAAACAAATATGCACAAGCACGCACACAAACACACACACACACACATACACACACATACACACACACACACACACATACATAGGAAGATTGCATATTCCTAGACTTCCAGAAAGCATTTGACACTGTTCCACATGGGAGACTTATTAGGAAGCTGCAATCAATGGCTAGAATAGGTGGAAATGTCTTGGAATGGATAAAAACTTACTTAGAAGGAAGGGAACAGAGGGTTAGAGTAAGACACTCAGTGTCTGAATGGAGAAGAGTTAGTAGTGGAGTTCCACAGGGTTCAGTTTTAGGGCCACTTTTGTTCCTTGTATATGTAAATGACCGACCAGAGTCTGTAAATTCATTCATGAATATGTTTGCAGATGATGCAAAGATTGTGAAGAAAGTAAAAAACGAGAACAATGGTAGAGAACTTCAGGAGGATCTAAATAATCTGCATGAGTGGTCAGAAAAGTGGCTAATGAAATTCAATACCTCAAAATGTAAGGTAATGAGAATGGGTACAAGTGCAAGAAGGCCCAAGCTTGACTACTCGGTGGCTGGAGTACAACTTCAAGAGACAGAAAATGAGAGAGATCTAGGAGTAAACATACTGGCAGATTTGTCTCCAGAAATACATATAAATGGCGTAGTAAGGGCAGCATATGCATTCTTATCAAATGTAAGGGTAGCCTTCAGGCACATGGACAAGGAAATGTTCAGAAATATTTATGTAACCTATGTGAGGCCAAAACTCGAATATGCAGCCCCCTTTTGGAATCCGCACTTGAAAAAGCACATAGCTAAGCTTGAAAAAGTTCAAAGACATGCCACGAAACTGGTGCCAGAAATACGCAATCTCAGTTATGATGAGAGGCTGAGGGAATTAGACTTGCCATCACTCGAAGCTAGAAGAGTAAGGGGGGATATGGTGACAGTCTTTAAATTCCTTCATGGTTATGATAGAGTGGATAGGGATCGATATTTCGATATGGCTGGCTCTAGAACTAGAGGTCATAGTTTGAAGCTTCGGAAGAAAACTTGTTTGCAGGATGTAAGGAAATACTTTTTCAGTGTAAGAGTAGTTGATAATTGGAATTCGCTAAGCGATGAGGTAGTTAATGCTATCTCAATCCATAGTTTTAAGGACAGGTATGATAAGTATCACTAAGTCTAAAAATGGAACCGATCAGGAGACGGGAAGATACGAGCTTTGGGCTCTTTCCCGTAAACACAATTAGGTAAATCACAATTAGGTAAATCACACATATATATATATATATATATATATATATATATATATATATATATATATATATATATATATATATATATGTATATATATATATATATATATATATATATATATATATATATATATATATATATATATATATATATATATATATATATATATATATATATATATATATATATATATATATATATATATATATATATATATATATATATATATATATATATATATATATATATATATATATATATATATATATATATATATATATATATATATATATATATATATATATATATATATATATATATATATATATATATATATATATATATATATATATATATATATATATATATATATATATATATATATATATATATATATATATATATATATATATATATATATATATATATATATATATATATATATATATATATATATATATATATATATATATATATATATATATATATATATATATATATATATATATATATATATATATATCTGCTTCGAAAATGAAAAAGAAGAAGAAGAAAGAAATGGGCCGTCTGGCCAGTTGCTGCTTTTCCCCTCCCATTTATCTTCCTTAATTAACACCCCAAATTCTTCCAATATATAGCCAGGATAAGCCTTTCTAGCAGTGAGTCGTTCTTACACAGTAAAATTATTTTGTTTGATTGCTGTGACATAGTTCGAACGTATGGCAAATTTATTTATTTTTTTTAATTCTGATAACATTCCATATGTAAGTTTTTTTTTATTTAATACAAAATTCTATTGTAGGTGATTTCCATACTTCACTCAATCAGCATCTATAAATCATGAGCCTTTATGCCTCAGATTTAAATGATGTACTTCATAATTGAAAATAAATGATGCATGACATTTAAATGCGAAAAACCAATGACGTAAATTGTGGGTTTAATTCCCCCCAAAAATTAGAAACTTTTTACCTAAGTGACCAAGCAACAGAGCTATTGCGATTAAAGTTATATAAAGCTTACCCACAAGGTCGTTACCAAACATCTCTCTCTCTCTCTCTCTCTCTCTCTCTCTCTCTCTCTCTCTCTCTCTCTCTCTCTCTCTCTCTCTCTCTCTCTCTCTCTCTCTCTCTCTCTTTTGATATCAATCACTTACAAACACACACATTCACATGGCCACACACATACGCACACACTATTATCCTTCTCTCCCTCATTCTCGCTTTCTTCCTAATATTTTCCTTATTTTCTTTTAGTGGACCAAGCTCGGAAAGGTGTGTCCTCAGCTAACACCTTGATCTCCTGGGATGCTTAATTCCTTTGGAAACAAAAGAAAAAATCTAAGTAATTCGGCTTTTTTAACCATCATTTTTTTTTATTCAAAAACATTCATTCTTAACAACTAAGAGCGAACAGTAATGAAAGCAGATCCATACTTATAATTACTAAACATTAATTTTTTCCAGAGATCCCTTCATATTTATATTTTATTGGTTGATTTATGGGGACGAAGTGAAAACATGTTTTCCCGGCTCGGTAAAAAAAAACAAATACACGCTGGATCTAACAAAGCTTCAGACAAATTAACAGGAGAGATTATTAGCAGCTTTGTATGGGGCTGAGGAGAAGAGCCTTTAGTGAACTCATCCTTGAGTGGTTGGATGGTTTCATGGAAACAGAGCTAGTCCATTAGGTTGGCTTGTGAAGGTTGGCCTCTACACAATATATAAATGGCTCTAAGTTGGTTAGAAAGCTTGAAATGAATTTATGATTGCTTGGATAGGATTCTCCTGCCAACTCCACCTTTGGAAAGGCTTCGTAGGTCATAAAAGAGGGCTTTACGAGTGCTGAAAATATATATTAACCCAAAAAGAAATGTACGAAGATCACCAACAATGTCTAAATTCTTATCAATGAAGATCCGCACTGGAATCCCTTTTGCAGATGAATAAACGAAATAAATAGTTTAAAAAATCATATTTCAAGTTGGATTCTGTAAATTAGCATCATTAATTTGAAAACTGCATTCTAAACTCTTGAGAAACCATAAATGGTCTCCATAGTTTATATTATACAAAACTTATACAAATAGATAACTTAATTTATCCAGATTTTTTGCTAATGACTAAGCAGACATTTCGCTGTAGAAACTCATTTAGAAGTTGCGAAAAGAATTTTAGTTAAAAGTCTTAATGTAAGAATGAATATGTATATGATTAAAGTATAATAAGTGCAATAAGCAACTATTATACTTTGTGTAAAATATTGTGGTTAATCTAGCTGGCGTTTAAATACTTCGTTGATGTATAAGTACTTTCCCTCCCAAGTACTTTATTGGTGTTGATTATTTTGAACTATAATCTTATCATAAGTTTATACTGCATTATTAGGCTGAGAATTATATGTACTAAAAATGGCAACTGCACACACAACCAATGTAAATACTCATGTTGGGTAAAAACACGTATAATGTTAACACACAAGCTTCATAGAGTGAGAAAATATTCTGAAAAATGTACCTTGCAATGTTAGAAATGCAGACCAAAACATTTTACCTTTGTTTTGCTGTAAATTCACAAGAAAAAAATTTATTTTTTTTTATCTTTATTCTATTGAAAAGCAAGAGTGGCATGGATGATGAGGTTATTGATTGGTTGCTTCAAGAAAGGGAGTGGCCCAGTTGATTGGAGGAGTGTAAGTGTAATGCAATAATGAAGAGAGAGGGAGATAGATATTACCATAGAAGATCTAGAGGAATTAATGTCCCGAAGTTGAGCATAGTTGGCAAGGTGCATAAAAGAGTGTTGATTGAGAGTTAGGAGAGAAACTCAGACATCGGTTAGAAAGGAACAGCATTGGTTCAGAAGAGGAGAAGGACATGTGAGTCAAGTGCTTGAGGTTAAACAGATGTGTGGGAAGTTCTTAAAGTAAGTTAAGGACACTTGGGCTTTCGTGGAGTTGGAGAAAGCCCATGACAGGGTTGGTTGGGAAGCTTGTGGAGTGCATTGTGATTAAATGGAAAGAGAGGGAGTTTGGCCAATGCAATCAAAAGTTTTTACTTGAATAGTAGTGTATATGTGTGTGTACGTGTGTGAGCATGTGTGTGTGTAAGTATCAGAAATGGTAATATGGAATGGTATGAGGTGAATGTAAGCATTATGGCCATATTGCGTACAGTTGTTATAGTATCAAGCGGCAAGCAAAGTAAATGTTTGAATGTTAGAAAGAGTCCTAAAATTAGTTGTTGGCAATGAGAGATTGTGGAAAATAAATCACTTACTATCTGCAGATGGTACAACATTGGCAACTCAATTTAAGAATTAACTGAAGTAGCTTGTAAGGATGCATAAGAACATTAATTTGTGGGTAAATGTTGGTAATAAGGAACAGGTAAAGATAACCACCCCAGTGCATTAAATACTTAGTTAGATTAGGCATTAACCTAGCCTAATCCAAGCTAACTTAACCATAGATAATCCAACCTAAGAATTTACGAGATACTCAATGTACTGGAAACCAGATTCTTTACTTGATCAAGTAAAAGAACAGTCGCGAGATATACAAGGAGCGTTGATGTTGGCAGAGTGAAAGTGAGAATGAGTAGGGATATATTTGAGGAAGCTGAGAGGCTTATGTATATGGGGTCTACTGTAACAATGATTGGGCAAAGAGATGAGAAGGTTAGGTATTGAGTGGAGGAAAAAGTAAATGTCTAAGTTGGATGAAAAGAATGATGTGAAATAGGTATTTAGGCATGAATGGACATAGAAAATTATTTAAATGCTTAGTTTTGTCTATGGCATTATAGAGAGCAGAAACTTGGCATGCAATAGAGTATGTAAAGAATAAGTATAATTTGATGAAAATGATATGTATGGGAAGTATAAGTGTATTTAATTAATCTGAGCGATAGATGGGGAAGTAAGATAGAGAACGGTTGTTGGAAGAAATCTGCCGGATATGTTAGATCAGAGAGTGCAGTAATAATTTGGGTATCAGAAAAGAACGAATGTTGAATAACTAACATACGAAAATAATTGGAGTAAGCCAAAAGGATGACCAAGAATGAGGAAGATAAATGTGGTGAAAAGAGAAATGGATGCACTTAGTATGTCTATAGATCAGGGAATCCTAGTGGAAGATACAGAATTTATATATATATATATATATATATATATATATATATATATATATATATATATATATATATATATATATATATATATATATATATATATATATATATATATATATATATATATATATATATATATATATATATATATATATATATATATATATATATACATATATATATATATATATATATATATATATATATATATATATATATATATATATATATATATATATATATATATATATATATATATATTCTATTTTTTCTATATAAATAGGTCCTCCATTTTTTTGGCATTTTATTTTATTTTTTTTACAATTTGAGTCAATTTTTAAGTGCAAATAAATACAAAAATATTTTAAGTTGTATTTGTTTTGCTGTGTGAGTCTTCTGTCAAGTGATAACTTTTGAAAGCTATGTTGACATCTTTTCGCTACTTTCCAAACATTTTGCTAGACATATAATACCTTCCTTTAAGTACTTTAGAACCCCTTTTTCCTCCTTAGGAAACTCCTCTGAAAGTTTCCATCCTCCACTGAAACCTCCAAAAGTTCATTTTTGTTGTAAAGGAGCTGTCAGACTTGAGCATTATACGTGCAATTTCACTCTCTATGCTGACTTGAGAGCCAAAACATCGGCATTACATGAAGCTTAAAATGTTTGTGTAGTGATTTCTTTTCACACGTCTTTTCCCACTCCAAGTTTTCTTCCTCCTTCAGTGACCTGAATGATAAGTTCGAAAGAAAAGTTAATAATAAAATTAAAACAGCTTAATGCAAACGGTTGGCTATTTACTTGGTAATTTTATAGATATCTAAAAAAGATTGGGGTGAGATTGATGATGTTCAATTTTTTTCAACAGTTTAAAAAGAAATGGAGGCAGATATAAGATACAAGAGAGTAGATGTAGACTGAGATGGTATGGTCACGTCGTTAGGAGGGATGAACAGTATGTTGGGAGGAGGGTGATGGAAATGGATATACAGGGTAGGAGAAGGAGAGGGAGACCAAAGCGTAGGTGGATGGATTGCATCAATGACGACCTGAGGTCTAAAGGTTTGTTGGGTGATGAGGTATGGGACAGAAACAAATGGAAAAAACTGGCTAGAAACATCGACCCCACATAAAAGTGGGAAAAGATGTAGACGAAGAAGAGGAGGCAGATATTTTACCCTGAGATATATTTAATCCTATTGTTCACAGAGTTACATAATTCTAATAAGATTTTCATATACTTGAGTGCAGGGTATATTTTGTTATTTTTCAAAGAGATTATTATCCCTTCTTGACTGTATTGTATTTCTAATTAGCTAAATATGTTGCAATGAATACTATATATCTGTAAATTAATGGAGTTTTCTTGTAAAATTGCTATAGAAAATGATGGATTTCTATAAGTATATCGGCATTATCTTTCATTGATAGCAATTATGCAAATATTAAAGCAATATATGATAATATATACTTCATTTAGAATTTTCGTTTCAATTTTACAATGTAAAGGATTTACCTTGTTTTATATATTAATCTTCATTACTGGTATAAAAAAATTATCAACAGGGAAGAATTTGAAGTTACAAATGCAAATTTTCATATCACATTCGCAAACACAAGAATCCACACTTTTTAATTTTATTTATAATAGCTGCAATGCTCTCTTTGAGGGAATGGTATTGTTAAATGACACTTATTCGCCATAAGCCAAACATACTTTAATCATACTTCTTAGCACCTTGAGGATAAAGGATTGTCTTTACAGTTAAAACACAATATAAGCACACACATTTCCTGGATTTCAGCTAATATTATGCATAATTTTATCTTCACGTAGGCACCATATAATTCAAGGTGATAGATGCTACAAAAGGGTCAGCATGAGAGCTAATTATTTCCCATCCTTGCAGAGAATTATATAGAATATTTCGAAAAAGTACTAATTAGAGGTGTCATCCCTATATATGTGGTGAACTAATGGCTTGTGGTCGACTTTTTCAGTTCCTGCTCTCTATGCCCCATATAATATATCTTTGTTCTACTTGTTTTCATTGTTTTGCTCTTCAGTCCCAATATTCATTCACCTAGTCTGTCCTCTATTTCTTCCTTTGACTCATTCACCAAAACCACCTTGTCAGAATACATTATGTCTGATGGTGCTCCTTCTCTTACATCCTCTATAAATACATCGAAGACAATATTGAATAGGAAGGGGCTCTATACAGAGCTTCTGTTGCTGTCCCACTTGCATTCTAAAAGTGCCTGCCATACCCGTGTCATTTTTTATTTACGTCTTATTTCTGTACACTTCCAATACCAATCTCACATATTTTTCCTGTACCTTTCTCTCTCTCAAGCATCTCCACAGTTCCTATCTCAGTATTCAATCATAGGCCATTTTTAAATCTATGAACGCCATATAAAGCTCTTTCTGTTTTTCTCTTTACTTTTCTGCTAATTGTCTCAATATCAAAATGGGATTTGTGGATCATCTTCCAGGCATGAACCCAAACTGACCTCTTGACACCACCTCCAGCAACAGCCTCACATCCAGGATCCTTTTCCAGATCTTCATTGTGAGTGATAATAATTATATCCCATAATAACTTCCACACTCTAGAACGTCTCCCTCCTCCTTGAAGATGGGCACAAACACACTCTCCCTCCCCTCATCTGGTATCTCATCCTGCTCTTCTATTTTGCATATTATATTCCAGAGAGAATCAATTCCCATTTCTCATAAGGCCTTCCGTGCCTCCAGTGTAATAATAATAATAATAATAATAATAATAATAGTAATAATAATAATAATAATTAATAATAATAATAATAATAATAATAATAAATAATAATAATAATAATAATAATAATAATAATAATAATAATAATAATAATAATAATAATAATAATAGTATTTAAAATTATAATATATTTAATTAGCAGTATTAGTGTTTAATTATATTCTTTAAATTGGGTCCCTACAATCCTTAGGCATTGAAGATATTTGAATAACATATCATTATTCGCAGTGCAAAATTTTAAGAATGATAAAAGTAGCTAATTGTTACAATGTTAATTAACATAAATGAAATATTTGAGCTTAGGGGAGGAAATTGCTGATTAAGAAAAACTGGCAGTGACACACATTCCTAGCATAATCGTTCCTCTCAATTGATTTTATGAAGTCACTTATGGTCAACGAAATAAGAAGTTATTAAATAAGTAGATGGGAAAGGAAGGGAAAGGAAGAAGAAAGGAAAGATAATATTAACGACGAACTAAAAAATTGAGGTGTTTGTGTAGCATGACAAGATACAAATGGATTGCAGTTACGAGGCGAAGGAATACTGAAAGAAATCAACATGAAAGTATTGAAGTGCAATTGTAGAGAAAATTGTGTAAAATTTATGACTTAATAACACCTTTTCTTTTTATGCCGGGCACCAAGAAAAATTTCAGACGAATAAAAGGTAGAAGCTTATGGACAAGGTAGAATTGCAAGAATGGTAAATAATAGGAAAAAGACAGACAGAAGCATTAGTCGAAGTAGGACTAGGCCCTGATATGAGAACGTATCTGTTTTTTGAAGGAAAAATGGTCAAAAACGTTAGGGAGAACAGCAAGTGGAAGAGAGTTCAGTGTCTGTTGGTAGAATGGAAGAAGCAGTCACCTGCAACTGACAATCCAAGAGTTACAAGTCTTGAACACAGTGCCTGAGAGATGAAGCCGTTTGGCGAGAATTATACGGCCTCGCCAGTGGAGGAAGGATGCTTTTCGCCGAGTCTTCAAGCCTTTTGTAACACTGTCAAAAAATTTAGATATCTCAAGGGTGATGACAAAGGTCTCCCCATAGCTATATAGAGAAGATGACGATGCATGAGTGAGATAGTACAGGAGGTCATCAGTGGATCTTGCCCTGCAGAAGCATTACTTGTGATTGGAAATAAGCGAGTTGAATTTAAAATATTTCAAGAAGTGAGAATTATGCAAAGCTTTAAAAATGGAAGAGGTTAGGGTATTTTGTCGATTGAAAGGAATAGAATGGTCACAGTTCTTATGAACATGCTGGACTAGAAGGTGCTTCCATAAAGAAGGATGGATACTGGCTGAAAGAATGAGGCAAAAAAAAAAAACACCGCAAAGTAAGGGAGTCAGTTAATTCACAAACTTCTTAAAAGACCTTGCAAGGATATCATCTGCTCTTGATGATTTTTTTGTCTTTAGAGAGCACAGAACCTAACGGATTTTGAAGAAATAATAAGGGAGGATATATGATTAGAGACGGGTAAAGTATGAGGGACTGGGGAACAGAAATCGCTTATGGAAAAGTTAACAGAAACGTAAGAGCCAAAGCGAGCGCCTTTTTCAGTAGAGGATAAAGCTATAGAATCGTCAAGAATAATGAGAAGGGGAAACTTGAGATGTTACCTAATTTATATTTATATTTGTGACTGAAAGGGGTGTAATGGAAAACGATTCTAAATTATATAATCTCATGAAAGCTGCCTTAGATTATTTAATTTTAACACTGTTCGAGGCCCGAGCTCATGAAAATAATGTTCCATCAAGGAACCAACATATATGATTGTGAAGTTACTAAGCTGGTTGAGTTGACAAGGAATGACAAATTAGATGTGTCATTACTTTTTCCTTCATCTTAAATAGGATTTGCTACACAGTAACATACTCAATCTTTTATTCCATGGATGATTGAATATACAAAGATAATTAAAAGGAAGATTGGAAAATGTTTAGACTATTGTTATATTAAAAATAATGGAAGACTTCTTGAAGTATTCAAGAAGTATGTTAAAACCCTTATTCATCATGTTAAAAGAAATAGAATTCAAAGGCAGATTTCTGGATTGTAGCCCTAATATAAGATGCTATATCCCCGATTTCAATAGATTTACAAATAAAATAACTCAATTCTCAAGATAAATGAAAATTATCCATCAACGTCACGTGAAATATTGAATATCTTTTTTTGTCAACACTAGGAGAGATTATTTTTGAAAGCCTACAGTCAAACTTTATGCAAAGAAACCAAAATAAACCTCCTGAAAAATTTGGCATTTAGGGAAATCTAATTAGGTTTCAACCTGTCGACATGACCTCAAGGATGAATATTTTAAAATGCTTAGAAAATACACCTCTATTCAAGCAGATGGAATATATACCTAATCTTGAAAGATTCGCTTTTTGCATTAGCAGTCAGTATAAATGTGATTATTAGTGCATGCTTTGTTATGGGAGTAATCCTAAAACACTAGAAAGTAATTACAAACCCACTGCCCTTCTCCTAATTTCATCCAAAGTTTTATAAAAATTCTAGCAAAACATTTATAACAATACATATGAAAAAAAAAGTATCTTTGATATCCCGGTACGACTCCAGGAAAGGTTAAACTTCATAAACAGCCTTAACAGAAGCCACTGACATATAGAATATAGATCAAGATGAGATTTCATTGCTTGCCTTATGTGACCTCTCCAAAACTTTTGACAGTGTCCATTATCTGCTCTCACAAAAAAAAATAATCTTTTTAAATCGATTATTTTTGGCTTAATAGCAGCAAAGCAAACTTTTGCATTCAGTAAAGAATAGAAAACAAATTTTGGCATTCCTCAAAGCTCTGTACTAGATGTTTTTCTCTTAATTGTATTTAATAATGATTTACTCACTGTTAACACAAAAACAAAATGCTTGCCAACTTTTGCAGATGATGCCCAGTTTCTTCTCTCTAAAACTATAGAACATCTTGATATTCGAAATTAAAAATAAGTTCCACAATTGTAAGATAAATATAATACCTTACAAGAGATTGATTAAGAGTACAGCTAAACATTACTAAATTTTAATTTAATGGATTAATAACTAATCTAGACTGTACACCTAAAAATCTAGCAGTAAAAGTAGGATCTCCTATAAGTGCAAATTTTTTTTTTTTTAATCCTAGGATTAATCCATGACAGTCATTAATAATCTGAATATCATATTGGAAATGTTTGCATTAAAGTAGAGAATATTGTTCGGTAATATGGAGCGACTGCAATAAAAGTTTGTTTAGCAATGTTTAATAGTTTCAGAAATTTTGTGCTAAAATCACTGTTAAATACGGCTAAAAGTTTGACTAGGCAACATAATTTGATTAGGAGTTTAGGTGACTCAGGATTGCAGAGTAAAACAAATATGACGTAGTGATTATGAGCAAGTTTATGAAAGCTATTTCACCAGAATGTATTAAAACAGTAAGCGATTTTGTGAGAAAAAAAAAACTTGTTTGTCAAATTTGCTATTCCAAGAAAAGCAAGAATATCTGACAAAGCCCTGTCTGTAAGTAGTTTTAACCTTTGGAATGCAAAGCCTGGTGACACATTTGATTAAACAACATAATCAACAAATAAAAGACACCTAGAGCATATTTTGTAATGACTGAATTTATCTTTATACTTTACTTATTGTATTTTTGCGTGAGTGAGACATTACTGCAAAAGTCTAATCTTAGTTCTCTATTAAGAAAAGAACAGAAAAATTAGATTCATTATTTTATGGTAATAATTATAATAAGGTGTTAAGATGTTTTTACATTATATAAATATGATATATATAAATATATGTATATATATATATATATATATATATATATATATATATATATATATATATATATATATATATATATATATATATATATATATATATATATATATATATATATATATATATATATATATATATATATATATATATATATATATATATATATATATATATATATATATATATAATATATATATATATATATATATATATATATATATATATATATATATATATATATATATATATATATATATATATATATATATATATATATATATATATATATATATATATATAGATAGATAGATATATATATATATATATATATATATATATATATATATATATATATATATATATATATATATATATATATATATATATATATATATATATATATATATATATATATAAATATATATATATATATATATATATATATATATATATATATATATATATATATATATATATATATATATATATATATATATATATATATATATGTATATATATATATATATATATATATATATATATATATATATATATATATATATATATATATATATATATATATATATATATATATATATATATATATATATATATATATATATATATATATATATATATATATATATATGTCTTCTTGAATTCGTAATGAAAACATTTTTTTTTTTCATACAGCCAAAGCAGAGTCAAATAACTGAGACTCTACTTTTCAGCTATATATTATATTGTTTAAGTATACAGAGTTTCCTTTAAAAATGCCTTTTAATAAGGTCCAGAATATGCAAAATTTTGCTGCTGAAATTACCGTTAAGCTTGGTAAAAGATTCATCTGACATTATTTTTTAGAGAAAGAAATTGGCTCAAGATACAAGACCAAACTGTGTATGATATGATGATGTTCAATTGTAAGTTAATGGAAGGTATAATTCCAGAATGGTTTATGAACACTAAAAAAAGTGTGTAGTTTCTTAGACAAAATCCCTTGTCAATCAGAAAGTCTCGTCATTCAAAGTACATGCAAATGCCGGTAGGACCTTGTGCAAGAGGGTTCCATTATTTAGAACTAGCTGACAAAGGACATAAATGAAAGATCAAAAGTAACTTAGGTTACATTTCCAATTCTTTAAAAATCAGTGTAATGTTCTTACAGCCTATATCTGTATGATAAACATATTCTTGACGTGATTACATAACTGTTGATATTGCGAATCTCTATGTATAACTATAAAAGAGAAAGAATACAGTACTTTCAATCTTTACTGAAATATTTTATCTCAGGTAAAACTGCGTTTTTCATGGCATCGACATCTACTTTGTCATAATTATTCTAACCACTTACATTATGCTTTATAAAATGTCTATTGTGTTTTATATATATATATATATATATATATATATATATATATATATATATATATATATATATATATATATATATATATATATATATATATATATATATATATATATATATACATATATATATATATATATATATATATATATATATATATATATATATATATATATATATATATATATATATATATATATATATATATATATATATATATATATATATATATATATATATATATATATATATATATATATATATATATATATATATATATATATATATTTATATATATTTTAAACCCACTAATGGTTTGTGGAATAAGAAGTTTGTATTTTATTATACTCTTTCTGTCATTACTATATCGTGTTTATTCCTTATATTACTCAAATAATATAAGAATATAAAAAGGATCATCTTATAACACCAGCACTGATTGCGAAGAAAAAAATGAGAGGGGTGAATGATTTTTTTTTCTTTAATTTCGGGGGGGGGGGTTATCCCATATTAGCTGAGAAAACAAGGAGAACAGTTTAATCAACACCGAGATCTGAGACACGGAGTGTTTGACTATATAATTGAAACACTCAATTTTTCCTTTGCAAATACAATCACGAAGATTTCATTGTTACATATTCTAGATATCGGGGTAATTTTCGATGCAATTCTTCTTCTTCTTCTTCTTCTTCTTCTTCTTCTTCTTCTTCTTCTTCTTCTTCTTCTTCTTCTTCTTCTTCTTCTTCTTCTTCTTCTTCTTCTTCTTCTTCTTCTTCTTCTTCTTCTTCTTCTTCTTCTTCTTCTTCTTCTTCTTCTTCTTCTTCTTCTTCTTTAATATATTACCGAAAACAGTTCTCACTTTTCCTTATCTCATTTCTCTTACATGCTTACTCTCTCTCTCTCTCTCTCTCTCTCTCTCTCTCTCTCTCTCTCTCTCTCTCTCTCTCTCTCTCTCTCTCTCTCTCTCTCAAACACACACATACACACAAGCACAAACACTCAGGCACATATTGCACTTACACATGCATGCACACTCGCTCATATACATACACATCAAGATTGCAAAAGCCCTCTCTCTCTCTCTCTCTCTCTCTCTCTCTCTCTCTCTCTCTCTCTCTCTCTCTCTCTCTCTCTCTCTCTCTCTCTCATACACATAATCACACCTACTCAGGTGCATGTTGCACATATACACATGCATACACACTCACTCATACACATATGAGTAGTATGTGGTCCTGAGGATATTGTAAACATACACCAACTAGGTAAATATTCGAGGGAAGGAAAGCCGAGACCAACAAAAGTAACCTTTGAGAGAGGGGAGACATGTAGGGAAATATTGTTGAGAAAAAAAAGTCTAAAAGACCTTCAAGAATGCAAAGAAGTGTTCATTAGACGATACAGAACACAGGAAGAGATGGGAAAGATCAAAAACTTGTTGCAAGAGGCAAGAAGGTTAAATGATGAAAGAAATGAAGAAGAGAAGAAAAATTTTCGTTACGGAATACTTCCAGACAAAGGGGAGATAAAGAAGATAATGACAGAAGATCAGGGGATGGGGCCTCATTAAGATTGTTATACACAAATGCTGATGGATTAGCTGGTAAGGCAGTAGAATTAAAAGATAGGATTCACAACAGTAAGGCAGATATAGTAGCAATTACAGAGACTAAGTTGAGTGAGGACATAAACAGTGTCACAGCTTTTCCTAAGGGCTTCAGAATACTAAGGGTCGAAAGATCTGAGAGGACTGGTGGAGGGATAGCACTGCTCATAAGTGAGAGGATTCAAGTTGAAGAGATAAACTTGGCTATAGAAAGTGAGTTCAGGGAATTTCTTGTTGCTCGCATAAATACTGGGTCAGAGAGCATTATAATAACTGTTGTATACAACCCACCAAGGAACCAAAATAGGCTTGAAATTTATGAGGAAAGTCATATAGGTACGATTGAAGTCATAAACTCAGTTGTTAACATGGCGCGGGAGAAAAAATGTAGGATTTTGATTATGGGAGACTTTAATCATAAAGAGATAGATTGGATAAATCTTGACCCACACAGTGGTGAGGACTCCTTTGGGGCAAGATTCCTAGATTGCGTACAAGGGAATTTCCTACACCAACATGTAATGGAACCAACAAGAGCCAGGGGTGGGGATGAGCCATCACTACTTGATCTGGTGTTCACAGATAATGTGTTGGATATTGAAAATATTGAGTATGAACCACCAATTGGAAAGAGTGACCACTGTGTGTTGTTGATGGAGTATATCATTGAAGACATTCTTCCTGAGAGTAGAGGCACTGAGGACATGAGGAGGAACTATCAGAAAGGAGATTACATCAAAATGAATGAGCTTTTTGCAGTTATTGACTGGAGAACCTTATTTTACAACAAATCTGTACAAGAAATGTATGACATCTTTTGTGAGAAATATGGGAAGATTGTAGATTGCTGCATACCTGTCACCAAAGTAGGTGTAATTCATGCCAGAGAGAAATGGTTCGATAATGGGTGTAAAAGAGCTAAGGAGTGGAGAGACAAATGCTGGAAAAGGTATAGGAGGAGAAAAAACATAAATGCCTGGCAAACCTACAAAAGAGCAAGAAATGACTACCTAAGTAAAAGGAGAGAGGCAGAGAAAGATTATGAGAGGGACATCACCAGGAAGGCGAAAGAAAATCCCAAGCTTTTCCACAGCTTTATCAGAGGAAAACTGAAGGTAAAAGAACAGGTTTTAAGGCTAAAGAGAGCGGATGGAAGCATCACTGAGACGGACGAAGAGATCTGCAAAGAATTGAACAAGGAGTTTCAGTCAGTATTTACAGTAGAAAATACCCCACCCCCTCAGATTGCAGTGATAGAAGCTCAAGGGCCGGTATTAGAGAACATCAACCTTACAGCCACAGAGGTATGCAAAGCGCTGATGGATTTAGATGTTCATAAAGCTACAGGTCCTGATGACATATCCCCTCATGTGCTTAAAAAATGCGCAAACACAATATCAGTGGCACTAAGTATCATATTTAAGGAGTCATTGGAGTCGGGGGAGATTCCAAGATGCTGGAAACAAGCAAATGTGATACCTATCTTCAAAAAGGGAAGGAGGGATACGGCTCTGAACTATAGACCAGTTTCCTTGACCAGCATAGTTTGCAAAGTTATGGAGAAACTACTAAGGAAACATATCTCTCTTCACTTGGAATCCTTCAACTTTTTGTCAGTGAGGCAACATGGCTTCAGAGAAGGAAGATCAACAGTAACAAACTTATTAGAATTTTATGATGAGGTAAGCCAAATCTTACAGGAAAGAGAGGGCTGGGCAGATTGCATATTCCTAGACTTCCAGAAAGCGTTTGACACTGTTCCACATGGGAGACTTATTAGGAAGCTGCAATCAATGGCTAGAATAGGTGGAAATGTCTTGGAATGGATAAAAACTTACTTAGAAGGAAGGGAACAGAGGGTTAGAGTAAGACACTCAGTGTCTGAATGGAGAAGAGTTAGTAGTGGAGTTCCACAGGGTTCAGTTTTAGGGCCACTTTTGTTCCTTGTATATGTAAATGACCTACCAGAGTCTGTAAATTCATTCATGAATATGTTTGCAGATGATGCAAAGATTGTGAAGAAAGTAAAAAACGAGAACAATGGTAGAGAACTTCAGGAGGATCTAAATAATCTGCATGAGTGGTCAGAAAAGTGGCTAATGAAATTCAATACCTCAAAATGTAAGGTAATGAGAATGGGTACAAGTGCAAGAAGGCCCAAGCTTGACTACTCGGTGGCTGGAGTACAACTTCAGGAGACAGAAAATGAGAGAGATCTAGGAGTAAACATATTGGCAGATTTGTCTCCAGAAATACATATAAATGGCGTAGTAAGGGCAGCATATGCATTCTTATCAAATGTAAGGGTAGCCTTCAGGCACATGGACAAGGAAATGTTCAGAAATATTTATGTAACCTATGTGAGGCCAAAACTCGAATATGCAGCCCCCTTTTGGAATCCGCACTTGAAAAAGCACATAGCTAAGCTTGAAAAAGTTCAAAGACATGCCACAAAACTGGTGCCAGAAATACG
>JAXCGZ010019375.1:0-7500 GCA_037179515.1 Halocaridina rubra | reverse complement strand
GAGAGAGAGAGAGAGAGAGAGAGAGAGAGAGAGACTATAAAATTAGAGGTATACAGAGAATATCTATGTCTCACAGACACAGAATTACCAAAAATCAGTTTCATTTTGATGAAAAATGGTAAAATATTTTGCAAGAAATTTTTTTTTTTCATAGAAAGCGAAAACATTTGATAACACTGGAGACCAAATATCTATTGTGAAATATAGCTCAAAGAACCTTTCTATGCTTAATCGGTTATCTATTGGACTTCGCAGTATCTAAAGTAAAAAAAAAAAAAATCTAACCCTTATTAGAGCAATATAGAATTTTAATTTAGAACATGCGTTCCACATGAATTCTAAAAATATGAGAGTCGCTAGGAACAGTGGTGATATTCATTATTATAGCTATAGCAAATACGGCTATATTTACATGCTTTTTAAAATGTCAACCTCGGAAAATTAATTTATAGCAACACTTCCATATAGAATGTATAATATTTGATGAATCTGTCTATCCACATACATTATTGTGTGATAATATTACTAATAAACAACAGCCAAGGGGTCAAGACGTTAGAATCATGACAAATAAAGTACATTATAAAATAAAGAAAAATAGCTGCACATATAAGATGCTGAAGACTTGATTATGTGAAGCAGAAATGTGCTTAGAGACACTTTTTTTTTTTCCCAAGGCGAACGTCTTTTATCAGATTTTGTTTTTCATTTTATCCCTATCCATTGATCTGTAATGTGTCTCTTGAAAGATCATTAACGCAAAAAGGAAAATAGTTTTCCAAATAAGATTGTGACCTCTTTCAGAACATGTATGTTTTCCTCTTTAGAGCAAATCTCCTTCTAAAAGTTAGGCATACAGTGTAAGTCTATCAATTACTAGACGCAAAACCTTTTGTTGTTTGCTTTTATGGCCAAGTTTATCAAGCAAGATGGGAATACATAATAATTAATAGACAAATAAATAATGCTTTATATATATATATATATATATATATATATATATATATATATATATATATATATATATATATATATATATATATATATGTATATATATATGTATATATATATATATATATATATATATATATATATATATATATATATATATATATATATATATATATATATATATATATATATATATATATATATATATATATATATATATATATATATGTGTATATATATATCTATATATATATATATATATATATATATATATATATATATATATATATATATATATATATATATATATATAATATATATATATATATATATATATATATATATATATATATATATATATATATATATATATATATATATATATATATATATATATATATATATATATGCATACATACATGCATAAATGGATACATACACACATACATACATACATACATATATATGATTTCCAGTTTTCTTATTGACCGTTCTATATCTGTAGTTGTCGATGGAGCGACATCTAACCCTTTCTCTGTTACCAGTGGGGTTCCACAGGGCTCTGTTCTTTCACCTATTCTCATCCTTCTCTTCATCAATAATCTTCTACAATCCCCATCTTCTTCTCGTCTTCATGCCTTTGCTGATGATTCTACCCTTCACTTTTCCTCTGCCTTTTCTTCACAACCTTCATCTGTTACTCGTAATCAATCTCGTATCACTCTTTCTTCTACTCTTAACTCCGATTTGCAGAGAGTATCTGAATGGGGCACTCAAAATTTAGTTAAATTCAATGCCTCCAAGACTCAGTTTCTGGCTATCTCTTTATCTTCTTCTCCTCCTGATAACCCTATTGTCTTCGAAACTAATGAAATTTACCCTCTTAACTCTAGCAATATATTAGGAATCCATATAGCCTCTAACTTGTCTTGGAGGAATCACATAATCCAAATTTCTAAATCTTCATCCAAAAAATTGGGGGTTTTGTTTCGTTTTTGTCATTACTTTTCCTCATTGCAGTTACTTAAACTTTACAAAGGTCTTATTCGTCCCTGCTTAGAATACTGCTCACACATCTGGGGTGCTTCTTTCTTTACTTATCTTCTTGATATGGTTGAATCTAAGGCAGTCAGACTCATTAATGATCCTTCTCTTACTTCTAACCTGGATTCTCTCTCTCTTCGCCGTAAGGTATCTTGCTCTTCGCTTTTCTATCGCTACTACTTCCATCGCTGCTCTGATGAGTTGGCGAGTTGCATCCCTCCTCCACTGCCGAGGCCGCGTAACACTCGCCAAGCAGCCTCATCTCACAGGTACTGTGTAGAGATTTGTAGCTCGCGGATTGGTCGGTGCAGCGACTGCTTCTTCCTATCTACCTCCAGACTCTGGAACTCTCTTCCTCCTTTTGAATTTCCTAATTCTTATGACCTTTCATTCTTCAAATAGGAGATCTATCGTCACCTCAGAGCATAGTCCTCCATATCTCTGGGTCCTCTGTACTTTGACTGTTTTTTTTTTGTCTGTCGTTTTCCTTTGTGTGACATTATCTCATCTCTTCCTTGCCCTTAACCTTTTTCTTTTCCTTCGTCTTGGTATTTTCTCGTGCCGGGGCCTTTATTGATGAGGGTAGTTTCTGCCTGTCCCGGTGTCACACTCTTAAAAAAAAATCATAAAATTTCTTTTTTCTTCTTCTTCTTCTTCTTCTTCTTCTTCTTCTTCTTCTTCTTCTTCTTCTTCTTCTTCTTCTTCTTCTTCTTCTTCTTCTTCTTCTTCTTCTTCTTCTTCTTCTTCTTCTTCTTCTTCTTCTTCTTTTACATATATGTTCTCAATTCCTTGTCATTTGCGTAAGTTTTGGTACCCTTTTCACTTATAAATCTTTATCACAATTAATTTTTGTCGTCCATCAGGTTATGAGTGAGAACACCAATCTTTCCTCGTCTCTTGGGTATCGCATGCATACTCTCTCTCTCTCTCTCTCTCTCTCTCTCTCTCTCTCTCTCTCTCTCTCTCTCTCTCTCTCTCTCTCTCTCTCTCTCTCTCTCTGGTGCCAGAAATACGCAATCTCAGTTATGATGAGAGGCTGAGGGAATTAGACTTACCATCACTCGAAGCTAGAAGAGTGAGGGGGGATATGGTGACAGTCTTTAAATTCCTTCATGGTTATGATAGAGTTGATAGAGATCGATATTTTGATATAGCTGGCACTAGAACTAGAGGTCATAGTTTGAATCTTCGTAAGAAAACTTCTTTGCATGATGTAAGGAAATACTTTTTCAGTGTAAGAGTAGTTGATAATTAGAATTGGCTAAGCGAGGAGGTAGTTAATGCTATCTCAATCCATAGTTTTAAGGACAGGTATGATAAGTATCACTACGTATAAAATGGAACCGATCAGGAGACGGGAAGATACGAGCTTTGGGCTCTTTCCCGTAAACACAATTAGGTAATCACAATTAGGTAATCACACGCGCGCGCGCGCGCGCGAATGCGCACACAAACATATAGACATATACTTACGCATTCACACACACTCTTGCACATACAGCTATGAGACCCATTGGAATTACTGTAACTTTTTCCCTATATTCAGAGCATCGAAACTGCACCTATGACATCATTGCCGTATAAGAGATTCTGTAGCAAGTGAAATGAATTTGATTGTAGCGCTTCAAATCAAACAAAAGAAAAATGAGGTGATGGTGGAATTATGGGAATATTTGTCATATTACTCTCGTATTTTGTGAGTAAACATATGATCTCTGTCAACATTCCTTCCTTATGAAGGTAATTAGTACTAAAATAATATAGAAATATTTCAAACATGAAAATTTATTAAACTTCAAGTTTCTAGTTATAATCCTTCTTCATGCTATTTTTCTTCAAGAAGTTTTGATAATTCCTAAATTTCATTTAACTTTGCGTTGGTGGGGAAGATGTTGGCCTAGCAAAATTCTGCACTTTTCAGTTGAATGATATTAAAAACTTTCATTTACATTTGGGTTATTATCGTTGTTGTATTTTAAATTCATTTTTCTTTAAAAGCAAACTGCCTGAAAATCTACAAGAAAAAGGCACCACCAGCCGGTCTCTTGGATAGGCCTATAAAGAGAGAGAGAGAGAGAGAGAGGAGAGAGAGAAGAGAGAGAGAGAGAGAGAGAGAGAGAGAGAGAGAGAGAGAGAGAGAGAGAGAGAGAGAGAGAGAGAGAGAGAGAGAGGAGAACGGAATCTTTTTCTTATAAATAATATTATTTTTTGGATGAAATAATACTCAATATATGTGCTTACCATTTATTTATATTATATGAGTATATTAACAGTACTTCCATTTGAAAAAAAAAATATTCACACATTCATTATATCCTTCGTATGCTTATATATCTTCTTTTATTTATTAGGTACCAATGATACACTTTTTTTACGTTTTGACAACTCTCTCTCTCTCTCTCTCTCTCTCTCTCTCTCTCTCTCCTCTCTCTCTCTCTCTCTCTCTCTCTCTCTCTCTCCTCTCTCTCTCTCTCAATGAATGAAATAAATGGTGAACTTGACAAACTCTTTCAACCTCAAACTTCGGTTGTAAAATCCATAGAGTCTAAAAAAACACACGACCTAGGAGACCTACATCGAATGATTAGAAAGTCTTGCAGATAAGGTGAAAATTTTGGAAGCAGATGCTGAAAAGGTGAAAGCCTTACAACACAAGGTGGGTTTACTAGAATCTGACATTGTCCTACTTAAAAGAGATAATTCTAGGTTGAAACTGCTATTAGAAACATCTCCACCTCTCAGTTCAGTGCTGTCACCTAACAACGATGATGTCCCTTCTATCAACAACCCTCAGGATTTGCAAACTACGTTTTCTGTCTCTACTCACAATTCCTTCAGTGCATTGAGTGATGAATGTGACAGTGGTAGTGAAGAAGAGGTAGATCCAGATAAAAGTGATAGCCATCAAGACAACCTGAATACACCATCTAGCATAAATAATCAAATCAGTAACAGGTTACAAAATAGTGATGAAACAACAGCGTCCTTTCCCACTACTCCTAACAATACAACAACAGGCACTAACCAGAACAAGATTCTTCCCAGCACAAACAACCAACCTGGTAAAGAGTTGCAAAACAGCAAAGAAGATATAGAGTCAATCTCCACTACTCCTAACAACACAGCAACTGTCACTAACCAGGACACCCAAATTACATCTTCCAGCACAAATAACCAACCCAGCAATAGGCTGCAAAACAATGAAGGAAAACAGAAAAGACAAAATAGCAGCAATCGCTATTCTAAAACATTCCATCGAAGTCCTCTCCCCCACAGCCACAGTTGCCAAATAATGCAAGTGCAAGGGGTTACAGCTCAAATATATATTCGCATTCCTGGCAACCCCTTTGAGAGAGAGATTACGTAATACACTGACAAATCAAGGCATTCCTTCTGAAGAAGTCTTGATTAAGAGAGCTTTCTCGCACACCAAACTGGGTTTCCCTTCGCAATAACGATATCGAAAGGATTTGAATATGTGCCTTACAAACTGAATCAATGGCCTACAGGCACAAGTGTCCAGTCATTTCGTGGGGGAGCAAACAATGGACACAACCTGGGTATTCTACAAAATATCCCAAACTACAGTCATACCAAAATAAACAGCAAAGAGCTAATGGAACAATCCCCTATACGCGAGACTACAGAAAGAGACACGATACAAACCTCTCTTATCTCCGTCCACGCACAAGAGACTTCTCCTGGAGTGATGGCTCTTACAACCCTAGACACTCACCTAGGCATACAAACTTTGGGAAGGCCCGATCATACCACGGCACGTACTCAAACCAGCGTTACACATCCAACGGCAGGTACAGACACCAGGATAGATGGGCTAACCCCAGAACACACTACAATGATGAATTCCCAGCAGAATCACACAGTCGAAACTACAACTATGACTATGGATACCACCCCAATGAAACATGGTAATACCTCGTCTCCTGCTGTTGCTGTTACTGCTGCCGATGTGAAAGTTACTTGTAAATATAATGATAGATTATCTGTCGTACATATAAATGCACAATCCCTGTTATCCCATTATACTAGAAATTGAACATATGCTTGTACAAGAAAATATTGATGTTCTTTGCATTAGCGAATCATGGCTGTATCCGTCAATTAATAATGCATTTATTAATATTCCTTCATATAATATTTATCGCTATGACAGTGGTAGAGGTGGAGGTGTATGTTTATATGTTAAAAATTATTTGAAGGCCACTGAACTAAATCTTGAAACTGAGAAGCACGAAGGAGTGGAAGATAAATGGATCTCTGTCCAACATAAAAAGTTTCCTTCTATTATCATAGGCTGCGTGTACCGCCACCCCCAAAGCCCCGGTAACCTCTTTTAGCTATATTTTGGGACGTTTTTAAGGAGATAATTTTAAAAAACAAACCAGTTTTTATATATGGCGATTTTAATGATGATCAACTAAAAAGAGAAAATAAAATGAGTAGACTTATTAAGAATTTAAATCTAGAACAGATTATAAATAAACCAACTAGAATCACTCCCACTTCAGTTTCCCAAATCGATCTAGTAATAACAAACTCCAAACATATGATAACTAAGTGTGACGTAATGCCAAGCCCTATAGCAGACCACGAGGAAATTGTAACGTCCCTAAATATTCGCAAACCAAAGAGACAACGCAATCTTTAAAACATTCAGATGCTTAAGAAATTATTCACAAGAATTACTTTGTAGTTTACTTATGAATGAAGTACATAAATTAAATGAAATTCTATATACCGATAATATAAATATACAAGTAAGAATTTTAACCAGTGTCTTATCATCATGTATATAGATCGATGTGCACCACTCGTGACAAGAGCAATATTTCGTCCCCCCGCTCCTTGGATAACAGATGACATAAAAAACATTATGAAAGAAAGAGGACAAACTACAAAATGAAGTAAAACTACAAAGAGATAATATCCCTTTGAGAGGAAAAGTTTACAGAGCATAAGAAACAAGTAAAATCATTATTAAGTAACAGTAAGAAACAGTATTACAAAAATGAATTTCAAAACGCTAAAGGCAATATCTCTGATACATGGAAAATTGCTAAAACCATGCTTTCCAATAACTGTAATAAAAGTAGTAACATATCAATTATACCCGATGAGGTAGATGTAAGTGCTAAAGCAGAAGAGTTCAATAATTTTTTTGCTGAAGTGGGGAAAAAAAACCTTTGAAAAAACAAAAAAAGAAATAATAAATGAAATCAATAATAGTAATGGTGGTAATAATAATGATGATGGTAGTAGTAATAATAATAGAAATGTTGATAATGGTGTAAATAATAATGATGGTGGTAGTAATGGTAATGATAATAGTGATGATGGTAGTAATAATAATAATAATGTTAATCTTGAAGAACATAGTGCATTCAATAGAAGTAATGATGTCCTTTAAACCCTACTACAGTAGATTGTAATACAGTAATCTTAGTAATAAAAAATCTGAAAGACTCTAATGCATATGGATCAGAT
>JAXCGZ010019374.1:40000-45000 GCA_037179515.1 Halocaridina rubra | reverse complement strand
TATATATATATATATATATATATATATATATATATATATATATATATATATATATATATATATATATATATACTATATATATATATATATATATATATATATATATATATATATATATATATATATATATATATATATATATATATATATATATATATATATATATATATATATATATATATATATATATATATATATATATATATATATATATATATATATATATATATACGTATATATACATATATATATACATATATATATATATATATATATATATATATATATATATATATATATATATATATATATATATATATATATATATATATATATATATTAATTTTTGTGTAAGATTTCTTAATAGACTTTAAAACTTAAGCAAATTCCAATCTTTAATGTTGCAATAGAAATATTATTATTAATTTTTTTACTGCATACACAGAGACAAACTTTTTATATTCTTTTTAGATCCACGATATATATATATATATATATATATATATATATATATATATATATATATATATATATATATATATATATATATATATATATATATATATATATATATATATATATATATATATATATATATATATATATATATATATATATATATATATATATATATATATATATATATATATATATATATATATATATATATATATATATATATATATATATATATATATATATATATATATATATATATATATATATATATATATATATATATATATATATATATATATATATATATATATATATATATATATATATATATATATATATATATATATATATATATATATATATATACATATATATATATATGCAAAACGTGTATCTGAAAAGATACACGGTTTACATATATATATATATATATATATATATATATATATATATATATATATATATATATATATATATATATATATATATATATATATATATATATATATATATATATATATATATATATATATATATATATATATATATATAATATATACATACTTATACATATATATATATATATATATATATATATATATATATATATATATATATATATATATATATATATATATATATATATATATATATATATATATATATATATATATATATATATATATATATATATATATATATATATATATATATATATATATATATATATATATATATATATATATATATATATATATATATATATATATATATATATATATATATATATATATATATATATATATATATATATATATATATATATATATATATATATATATATATATATATATATATATATATATATATATATATATACATATACATATATATATATATATATATATATATATATATATATATATATATATATATATATATATATATATATATATATATATATATATATATATATATATATATATATATATATATATATATATATATATATATATATATATATATATATATATATATATATATATATATATATATATATATATATATATATATATATATATATATATATATATATATATATATATATATATAAATATATATATATATATATATATATATATATATATATATATATATATATATATATATATATATATATATATATATAAATATATATATATATATATATATATAAGAACATAAGAACATAAGAATAGAGGACACTGCAACATGCCTACTGGCACATACTACTTATTTATTCTATTTTTCTTTTTAGGATTTTTCTAATAAGCACTAACCTATTCATACCCACCCTACCTCTGTCATATGTCTATCTAATCTACATTTGAAGGTGTCTAAGGTATTGGCATTTACTATCCTACTAGGAAGCTTGTTCCATGCATCAGCTTCTCTATTACCAATCCAATTTTTACCAATTTCCCTTCTGAACCTCAATTTATCAAGCTTAAATCCATTATTACGAGTTCTGGTTTGATCATGAATTTTTAAAACTTTATTAATATCTCCCTTGTTAATCCCTTTAAACCATTTATACACTTCAATCATATCCCCCCTAACTCTTCGCATCTCTAGAGAATGTAGATTAAGTTTTTTTAATCTGTCCTCATATGGTAGATTTCTGATATTGTGTATCATCTTGGTCATTCTTCGCTGCACTCTCTCCAAGGATTCAATTTCCATTCTATAATAGGGTGACCAGAATTGCACAGCATAATCTAAATGGGGCCTAACTAATGCAAGATAGAGCTGCAAAATAACTTTTTCTGTCCTATTGCTAATGCTTCTTGAGATAAATCCTAAAATTCTGTTTGCTTTATTTCTGACTGCTGTGCATTGCTCTCTTGGCTTAAGACTACTACTCACAAAAACTCACAAATCCCTTTCACACTGAGAACTCATGATTTCATGGTTATTTAGCTTATAACTAGTATTGTCCTTTATAGTACCCATTTTAACTACTTTACATTTTTCAACATTAAATTCCATTTGCCATTTGTCCGACCATTCAGATAATCTATTTAGATCTTCCTGTAAAGCATGAATGTCTTCTTTTCCATTTATAGTTCTACCTATTCTAGTGTCGTCTGCGAATTTACTTAGGTTACTACTGATATCCGAATCCAGACCATTTAGATATACGATGAATAATAGGGGACCCAGTACCGAGCCTTGTGGTACCCCGCTAGTAACCGAGCCCCACTCTGCTTTCTCTCCATTTATGCAAACCCTCTGTTTTCTGTCTTTTAACCATTGTTTGATCCATCTGAGAACAGCTCCTCCTATACCATGAGCTTCCAGCTTTTTAACTAATCTTTTGTGAGGAACTCTATCAAAAGCTTTGCTAAAATCTAGATATATTGTATCATATTCTTTGCCACAATCTACTGCCTCGTAAACTTCTGAATAAAAAGACAGTAAGTTTGTAAGGCACGAAAAACCCTTAAGAAACCCGTGTTGTGAAAGTTTTATCAGTCTGTGTAATTCTAGATGTGCCCTTATTTTATTTGCAATTATGGATTCTAGAATCTCACCCACTGTTGACGTTAAACTTACCGGCCTATAATTATTCTTTTTAACTCGTTCTCCTTTTTTAAATATTGGTACCACATCTGCCAATTTCCACTCCATGGGTACCGATCCTAATTTTATTGAATTATTAAATAATGCAGTTAGTGGACAACTAAGCTCTTCCTTGCATTCCTTTAATATTCTAGCATATATTCCATCAGGTCCCGGAGATTTATGAGCCTTTAATTTATCTATTTCTTTTATTACCTCCTCTCTCGTAATATTTATTGAACTAAGTATATTATCGGGACTGTCTCTGTAAATGGATTCTACTTCCGGAATATTTTCCAAGTTTTCATTGGTAAATACAGATAAGAAATAATCATTTAAACATGTACACATCACTTTATCGTCATCTGTGATATGGCCATTGGCTACTTCATGCTAGATAATAAATGTGCCCAGTTTTATTACATTTGATAAGTTTTTGCATGCTGATATTGCGTAAATACTGATAACACATAATTTGAATTGATTTGTTGTAAGTTTTTCTACCACATCTTTCAACTGTCTTGGAAATTAGATAAAGCTCCCACTGACAAATTTGGCAACCAGAAGGTTGATGACTATGCTCCTATATATATACAAATATATATGCATATATTATGACTGCAGGAGTTCGAAGAGACTGTGTTAAAATGAGCATTATTATGAAATATAAGTATAGAATTCTGTTCTTACTTCAAAATACCAGTCTCAATTGTATATATACTGCTATTCCTGATTTAGAATTTTTGTTTAATTTTTACTATTGTTATTATGATCATGATTACTATTATTGTTATGATTATTATGTTGGCTGTTATTGTTGCTAGCACTCTATGGCCTTTTGCTAATTATTATTTTAGTAAGTGCTATCAGCAGTAACCAAATGATTTGTATTTTTTATCTTGAATTCATTCTTTTATAGTACTGTAGTCACTGCTAATAAGAATATTTCTTTATTGGCTGTTCTCAGCATTTCATGACTTTTCTTTTTGATATCTATAACATACTAATGTTATGTATCAGTTACTCAGCTAAGTCCTAAAATTCTTTGAATAATAATCTAATGGTGTAGACACATACTCTCAATTACCGCCCTATTTCCAGGCTGCCCCGACCTGCAATTTTAAATTTTATATTCACAAACCAGTCCCTTTTACCCATTGGAGAGATTGCAAGCTCCTGCAGATGTAGGGAGGCGAAGTATGCCCTCTGAATTCTTACATATGGCCGTTGCTTGTACTCTGAGGTCATATCTATTCTGTCTTGCATTTGTATTAGCAACATTAAGCCCTAGTCTTTGGCCCTAGAATCTACTCCAGGTTATGTTCATATTTTTCAGCTGGAGGGAGATGCATCTCTGGGGGGAGGTGGCATGAGAGGTGGTCATAGGAAAACCTCGAGATTCACAGCAACGCGGGCGGGAGAGGCTCATGGCAGATATATCGGCGCTTTCCTGTTGCCCGGCCCTGTCTCAAGAAAAAGAATTCATGGTGCATGGTTACAACCCAGACCTACCTCAAAGTGTAAGGTGGGGGTTTAACAGGAACAGGTGTAGCATAAGACCAAGACCTAAGAATAATGGGTGGGGAGGGGCTGAGGAAATGAATAGTCCTAAAAATTAAAAATGAGAAAGGGAGATTCCATGACAATGAAAAAGGGAATTGAAAATCCCTATATATAAAAATTTTAAAATAATTAAAAAAGGGAATTGAAAATCCCTATAATTAAGAAAGTTAAATAATTAAAAAGTTAAATATGTCCACAAAGGGAAATAACGTCTTTTCAGCTACGTATATGAACTGAAAAAGATGGGAAAGAAAAAGTCCCCACCATCTTTGCCAACATTTAGTGGACGCAGAAATAAAACAATTTTTTATTTTTATTTTATGTTAATTTTAAGATTAGAATTAACTACCCTCAAAGCCTCCCCTAGGTTTAAGTTT